>MU224564.1:362895-392928 GCA_018584345.1 Thuja plicata
TGTGTGTGTGTGTGTGTGTGTGTGTGTGTGTGTGTGTGTGTGTGTGTGTGTGTTTTAGTGGCTTTCACACCTTTTTAGGGTGAAAAGACACAACTCTTATTACAAATTATTTTGAAAGAACAATAAACTAACTAAAAAATAACTACCTAACTTTTGGATTTGGCTTTGGTCGAAAATCCAAAACACCTCATGAAAAGCTAATATTTCTTTTGGAGATAGGAAATTGGATTTCTCGAACTGGGTCATTTTTATATTTTTAAAATTTGACCATCTTTATCCTCTGTCAAAATCATCTTTGTAGCAGGTCTAAATTCCAGCATTTTTTGAAGGCTTCAATTAGTTAGTTCTATTTATTTGTGTCATAAAGCTTCCTTCCTTTGATCTCTTTTTTTTTTATGGAGAAAAATTCTTCTTGATAATGGATTGTGACTTCTAAATTATCAAATTTTAGGGTACCACCAAGTTCTTTTGCTTATAAAAACCTTATAAAATTTGAAAAGAGATCGAAATTAGATCTGATTTGCTACCATTAATCATATTTTGGTGACTTTTCCATCTGTCAAAATCTATGTTATTTCATTGGCTAGAAAGTGTCCATGATGATGTCAAAGAAAAGTCTTCTTTTAACCCTACTTTTACTTTTGGCGACCTAGCGATTGTGTGATCTCCTTGTCACTTAATATTCTTTCTAACTCTAATTTGTTACTGAGACTTAGTGACTACTGTTAGATCAACGATTGTCTCCATCTTGCTTAATATTTTAACTTAACCCTTCTTCTTATGGAGATAATGTGACTAAGCCTTCACTTAACTATTCTTCTACCTCAGGTTAAATCTGGATACTTGGCGACTGATGTATCTCTATGTTGCTGAACCAAATCCCTAACTCATGATTTATCTAGAGACCTCGTGACAAATGCCTTCACTAAATTTATCGCTTGATTATTTTATCTTCATAATTTCCATCTAGAGACTAACTGACTATCGTTGATCACCATTTCCTCTGCATCTGACGGTTGTCACTAATTCTCCTAATCTTAATTGCAAACCCTAACTTTTCATGAGACTTCGCAACTGATGAACATGTGTCTTAACTTTTCTTCTTGTCTCCTGATCACCAGATCCTGTTTGACTTTTCAACTTTATACTGCGACCACACGACTACTGTTGATCTGCCTTTCATCATGTGGTTGTCATTAAATCGCTTGATTATTGACTTAACTCATCTTTCTTCTCGCGACTGCGTGACAACACTATTATTCAAACTGACATCTAACCCAGGTTTATTCAGAGACTTGGAAATTGTTGAAACTCCATGTTTCTTGATGATTTCCAAACTACAGGGTTAATCTGAAGACTTCCCGACTGCCATTAGATTTAAACTCTGATCAATGGTTGTCACTGAATCTCCTAATCTTTAACTTAACTCAGATTTTATTTTAAGACTTAGCAACAATAGTGAAACCTTAACCTTTTGAATTAACTCATAACCATGGGTCACATTTGGAGATAACACGACTGAGTAAAATCCAAGTTGCCATAAGAAATCACTAACCATGATCTCATCAAGAGATAACCTGACTACTGTTAGATCATATCTGAGATGAACGGTCTATGCCAAGTCTCTTTATCTTATGAAGCATATTCTCTTTATTAAGAGACAACGTGACCAATGTATTTCACCAAGTCTCTAGACTAGATGGAGTATTCACTTTCCTTCATGAGACTAGGCAATTGAATATTTAGCACATGCAAATAATTTCAGACTTAATTCATAAAAAGGTAACATGAAAATAGAACCCGTCTAAGAAATTTAGGGCTCTCTTGTATTTTTTAATAGAAATAACCCTAGGGCTTAGGGCTTTTAGCATTTTCAACTAGGTATTGGACTTTAAACATTACTTGCAGAGGTATGTAAGCAATTTTAGACATGATCTTCAACCTTTTGAGCATAGACATGATAGGAAACTTCAAAATTTTATAGGACTGACTCAAAAATTGGAAATACAACCAACAGTGGATCTCTCTGAGGATGGATTAACACAAGTTTATGAAAACAATATTAGAATCTCTGGTTGCAAACCTCTTCAAAAAATGAAGGCGACGCAGACTAACCTACTACAAGAAAGAAACACACTACTAAAAGGAAACTATGGTACATATAATACATACTTACTTATGCATGATAATGTGATTTTCAATTGAAAAAAGGTTTCAGAAATTTCCCATGCACTGGAAACTCGAATTCTTCTCCATCCATATTCTTCAGAAGATAACAATCATTACTAAATCTCTATGAAACTACAAAATTTCCAAGCCATAATGACTCAAACTTCTTTTGTTTTCCTTTATATTATGATCTTACATTCCATTGCAGAACTAGGTCATCTAGTTGGAATTTTCTATTTCTAGCCCTTTTGTTAAAAAGATATTTCATCTTTTGTTGTAACTTCATATTCTCTTTTTTTTTATCCTTTCTGATTTCATCCAACTCTGCCAACTGCATCATTTTGTTTTTGCATATTGTCAGAAAGCTCCAATTGTTCTTCTTGTATGAACTGGTATACTGGTAATAAATTATTAATAGGCAGTCTTGATTTTATACCATATACAATTTCAAATGGTGATTTTCCTGTTGCTTTTTTTACTGTTACCCTGTCATCCCATAATGCCAATTTCACCTTTGTATGCCATGCTCTCTTGTTCTTCTTAAGAGTCTTCTTCATGATATTCAATATACTTTTGTTACTAGAATCACCTTGTTCATTGGCTTGAGGATGATACAGGGATGAATATGACATCATTATCCCATACTTCTCACAAAAATATTTTATCTCATCTTACCTAAAACAGATGGCATTATCCATTACTAACTTTATAGGCACACTAAATATGGTTAATATATTTTCCATCAGGAATTCAGTAACCACCTTACTTGTTGCCTTTTTTTTAGGTATAGCTTCTATCCATTTTGTAAAGTAATCTATGGCTACAAGTATCCAATTGTGTCCACTACTAGATTTTTCTAAAAATTCACCTATAAAATCAATTCCCCACATAGCAAAAGGGGCTTCAGCACTTACAGGATTTAGTAACAAGGCTCCTGAAAACTTTAGCTTATTTGTGAATCTTTGACATGGATCACATCTCCTGACATATGCATGGGTGTCTTTGAATAAGCTAGGCCAAAAATATCCATCCCTTATAATATTATGTGCAGTAGTCTTGGAAGAAAAATGGCTTCCACATACCCCAGCATGCATTTCATTTAACATCTTCTCATATTGGCTTTGATCTAGACATAGAAATAATACATCATTCCTATCTTTCCAGTATAAATCTCCTTGTACTAAGGTGTATCTCTGAGCCTATAATCTGAGACTTCTCTTTTGGTTATCTATCATAGCATTAGGACACTTGGAATTTTTTAAGAAAAATACAATATCAGCATAAAATGGTTGTTTCTCTATACTTGTAATTGTCTGATCATGTATCTCTGTATTATTTACTTGCACTAAATCCAAGTTCTCCTCTGTCATGAGCTTTGCCAAACCTTGACCTCTTACCAATTTTTTAATGTGGATTTCTAGGTTGAATTCTTGAATTTGGTTAATCCACTTACATCTCTTACCAGTCACTTCTGATTGGGTAAGAATGCCCTTAACTGCTACAAGAGAAAAATATGCCAGCACCTTAGCACAAACTAAGTATGGTTTAAAATATTTTACAGCATTTACCGAGGCATATGCTTTCTTCTCCATCATCTCATAATTCAGTTCTACTACTTGAAGGGATTTTCTAAAAAAGGCTATTGGATGTTCAAATCCCTCATCATCTTTTTGTAACAGAACAACAGCAATAGTGTGAAAAGATGCAAATGAAAATAAAGAAAAGGGCTTACTATAGTATGGTGATTTTAAAATAGGTGCCTCTTTTACTACTTTCTTTATTCTCTCAAATGCTATTTGAGCTTCCTCATTCCGGTAAAATTTTGCATCTTTCTTAAGCAACTTGATAATTGGTTTGACAACCTCTGCAAAATTAGCTGTGAATCTTCTGACAAATTTTATCTTTCCTAAGAAATATTGTACTCCTTTTATATTTTTTGGAGTAGTGACCTTTTGGATAGCTTCTATTCTCTCAGGGTCTATCCTGACTCCATCCTTGGACACTATATTTCCTATCAACTTTCCCTTTGTGACTGCAAAATGGCATTTTCTAGGGTTTAGTGAAACACCATACTCTAAAGACTTATTAAAAAATTTCTCTAGATGTTCACAGTAATCCCCTACTTTTTTAGAATATGTAGTCAAGTCATATTGATAAATAACCATGAATAAATCAATAAATTCTTTAAATGCCACATCCATGGCTCTCTGGAAAGTTGCTCCTGAATGGGAATTCTGACATAGACATAGGTTCCTCATGGAGTAGTAAAAGTAGTCTTGAATTGCTCTGATTGTTTCACAAGTACTTGGTTGTAGCCTAAGAATCCACTCATCATTGATAGAAACTCACAACCAGTTACCTTATGCAACATTGCTTCCATGTTTGGTAAAGAATAGTTATCCTTTAGGGAAGCAATATTCAACTTTATGAAATCTACACACAGTCTTATGTCGCCATTCTTCTTTCTTACTGGTACTAGGTTTGAGACCCAAGTTGAGTGTCTGATAAGCTGAATGATTCCAGCATCTTTTAACTTCATCAACTCTTGTTGCATATTAGGAGCCAACAGAGGATTAATAGGTCTCTTCTTTTGTCTAAATGGTTTCACATCAGTTTTGAGTGGGATTTCATGTTGGAAAAGATCCTTTCTATAAGCCTTAAGATCTTCATATAACCAAGCAAAAACATGCTTATGTTTTCTTAGTAGTTTTATCAGGTTGGTTCTAACATGAGAGTCTAATCCTTTTCGAATGTAACCTATTTGAGGAGTGGTCTGTGAACCCAAATTTATTTCCTCTAAATCCTCAATCTTGGCATTGCTTATTCTTGATGTTTGTTCACTTTGATTAATAAACAATGCCTCTAGTTCTACCAGTCCCTTAGGAATCTGGTTAAAACTGAGTTGGACAACATCATCCCCCAGTATACAATCCTTTCCATCAATGACCTCAAGTAGATTGTTGTAGTCTATACGCTGGTCCTCATAATGATCAAGGCACTAAAGAAATCTAAGGATATCTTGGTCATCCTCAAACACTTTCTAGTTGTAAATGTTGTCTAGGACAACTGGTCTTCTTTTGACTTCCATACCCCATTTAAGGTCATGTCATTAGTTTTTAAGGCAACATTAGCAAAGAAATATTCCATTATGTTTCTAGACCTTTCTATCCAGTTTATATTAAAGGCATCAAAGAATTCTATTTGGTGCCAAATAGCATGTCTATAAATTTTTAATCTGTCATTCTTTACGGCATATTTGGACCTTACCTGGGCTACTACTAATTTTGTGTCACCATAGACTTTTAAACATTTTATACCATGTTTAGTAGCAATTTCTAGCCCTAGAAACAAAGCTTCATATTCTATTGTATTATTTGTACATTGAAAAGATAGAAAAAAATAATATTTGAATGTGGTACCTGATGGAGAAATAAATAGAATTCCAGCTCCTGGTCCTTCTTTTGAACAGGCTCCATCAAAGTACATTGGCCACAAACCATCACTTTGTATAGATAACTCCTTCACCAAAGGATCAACATTTTCACATTGGTGATCACTCCTTTTGATTATGAAATTTTCCATGTCAATGTCAACACAGTAATTAATATTTGTATCCTCAAGAAATTATATCATGTGAGGTGTTCTTCCCTCTCTAGATATCTTTACATTATTTCCAGCTATATTGAAAGTGGCATAGAATAGGTCACACTGAATACTTCCACCCATTGAAGCACTCCATTTTCTAGATAACAACATGTCATAGTGTGGTGGTATGTCAACCACTAGTACACTCATAGTTAACACTATATCTGGACACATGGATAATTTGTAGGGTAGGGCTTCAATAGTCCCCACAATAGGGATTTCTCTTGATTCCATTGCTTGACACCTCCCATGATGAGTATCTACTTGTAAACCCATGGGCCTCATAATTTTTGCAGGCATTATTGTATTTGATGCTCCTGAGTCTATCATACAGTTTTTTAGTATCTTTCCATTTATAACCAATGTCAAGAAAAAGGGGACAACAACCCCTGCAGAAGTGTTTGTATTTAATTAAATCTGAGGGATCTCAGAAATCATCCTCTTGGGATCTTTTCCCTCATTGTTGGATTTTTTTTCAATATTCAATACTGACAGAACTTTATCCTTGTGTTCTTTTATTCTCATCATCTCAAGGAATGGGACCTTCATAGTCATCTGAGATAAGCACTGTCCCATATTTACTGGAGTATACTTTATATTAGTGGTTTTAGATTTTTCTACAATAATATTATTTTCTCCTAATTGGATATTCACAGCAGGTTCTTCCCTCCTAGATTTCTTATTTTCTACTTTAGGGGAAGAAGAACTTGCCTCTCGATCTTTAGCCTTTTCTGCATGTACATCTTTTTTCTCACTAGCTTTGTTTACTATCTTGAGATTTGGTCTATTTGGATTTTCCCCAGGTCCATCCTTTTTAGGTACATATTTGGCATCTATTTTGTTTTCTTTTATAAAGATGCCTAATGGTTGACTACCAGCATTACCCACCACTTTGTTTCTTAGGTGATAGTTGTTTCTAGCTTTGTTCACTAAGTCATAGGGGATTCTGGATTTTTACTCATCAGATGCTTTTCTCACTACTGGAGATTCCTGACTATTTTGGGCATAACATCTTATGTGGTCATCTCTTTCTTCTTCCTCACTATCTAAAAAAACTTGTTTCTGATGAATTTTATTTCTTCCTTGCAAGCCATATGTGTCATGATTTTCAATTTCTTCATCAGAATCCATATCATGACAAGAATATGCATTATTCATACTATAATAGAATGTATCATATTCATCCTTATCTTTCTCCTCATTAGATTTTAAATCTAAAGAAACAATACAAAAGTCAGGATTGTGTGGTGCCTCACAGGCCTCACACCAGAAGTCATCATTGCACATATGAATAGCATTTTTATGTAAAGGATCAGGGGTCCTATTCTCAATTTTATCTTTTCTAGGTGGAGCAATAGGCTTACCATCCTTAAATTGGGTACCATAGGGGTAGTTTTGCATCCTATTTTGTGCATTGTAATTATTATTATAGGATGGCTTATTATTTTGTGGAGCCCTATACTCTCTGTACTCAGGTTCCTTTTAACCACTCCTATTAAAGCATGGATCCTCTCTTTTACCCAACTTCCCTGATATCCTTTTGTTCATTTCTATGTTCACAGTTGTTTTATAGGCTTCTGTTAAAGTTCTAGGATTTTTATCCCTTAGTGCATAGCCCATTTTTTAATCAAAGGCATTAATATAGGTAGCCAGACATACCTTTTGGTCTAGCTTCATCTTTTGGAATAGTTTATACATAGCTCGCTGAAATCTTGTATTGAACTCTGTTACTTCTTCATTTGAGTTCTTCCTTATGTTGTTAAATTCATTAAGCAAAAACCCTTCATTAGTCTTGTCACCATATTGATCCTTGAAAAGATCAATCAATTCATCCATTGTTCCTACAGACCCATGAGATAAGCGCCTAAACCATTCCCTAGCATCTTCTACTAGAGATTGTACAAATAATTTCATTAGAACATCTTCATGATTGATATTTAAATCATCTATAACATCAAAGAATTTTCTCAAATGTTCTTCACAGGTGAGAACATTGGTACCTAAAAATTTTGGGAGCTTTTCTCCCATATCCTCTGGTATTACATTAGGATAACCTGGAATTCCAAAGAAAGAAAATTGCTTATACCTTTCTGCAGGAAGAGGTCTCCTTTGAAATTTTTCATTTTCCTTGGGAGAAAATAATTTGCTATGGTCTTTGAAGGAAGAAGCCTTATTTTTTCGATGTTGTAGCATTTTCTGTATCAGCAAAATAAATTATAGTTGACTGTAAAAAGTCAATTTTTCTTTTCATTTCAATGGTAGTAGCTTTTGCTTCAGCTTGTTCTAACATCTTATCCATAGTTTCTTTTTCTTTTCTATTTTTTTCAAGGTCAATGTCTAATTTAGACATTTTCTCTGTCAGATTCTTTTGAGTTTTAGGCTTCTCAACTTTTGTTTCTGCAACTTTACTCTTTCCTTTATCTTTGAAGTCTTGAGAACCTAACTTTTGGTGGGTGCTGGGAATCTCCTGGTCTCTGTGAGACCTCTCAATATTATTTGTAGCTTGATGTCTTAGGGTTCTTTTCCTATACTTGTCAACATCTTTCTGCTCATGTTTTTTCTTTTTATGTTATTTTTCCCTTTTCATTTATTGAATAAGGGCTAGTTGTTTCATGAGGATTTTTTCTTCCTCTGCAAGCTCATCAGAAGGAACTTCCTCAGAATCTAAACTGATTGTATTTGTTCCTTCTCTTTCACTAGAAGTGTTGGTGACTACATATGTGTCTAGTCCAAGGCTTGGGGCTTCTAAATATTCTGAGGCACTCTCTTCTTGACTAGACTGATTATTGTTTTTCCTTCAAGTGATATTCTCTTCACTTCTTGGAGGAGAATCATTGATACTTTCTTGTTTTTTCTTTTGTCTCTAAGACATCCTAGTTTTTGAAGTAGTGGGAATCCCACTATCTGTTGACGGGGTTTTGTTGACCGGGTCCACCAACAGTCATAAGTTATCACGGGGTTCCGGGGAAATCGGCCAACTCCGCCTGCAAAGGTTGTCCGGGGGAAATAAATCCTCCAGGCCTTCAAGCACCTGGGTGTTGGGTCACGACGGTGCGGGGCTCGGTTGGGAGAGGTGACTGTTTTCAAGGGGGATAGCTGGTTACTTCAACTCATTCTTCCAGAGATTCAGTACAATAAGGGTTTCCCAGAGCATTCTATACTTAGCAAATAAAATGAAAAAGATCTTGTAGGGTTAGAAACGTTTATCTAACTACAGTCATGCTGAAGTGTCCGGAACATCAACAATACTCTGAAAGACTACACTAAATACCGAAGAAATACACAACCACCGGTTAGCATTTTATCAGTAGCGAAAATAAAGAGGTCGTTAATCTACTTTAACATATCAGAGTGAAGGACATACAGAACATTAAAACATGAAATACCATAAACTCAGAAGTAGGGATTCTAACAACATCATTGCCAGGAATCCTTCCTTCTTCATTAATATTTAGTCCAGCAAGCACTGGTCTGTGATACAATGGTGGCTCCAGGGGAGCATCTAACTACAGAGAACAGAACAATGGAGCATTGAGCTCTGCAACTAAAACCAGAAATTACTTTTCTATTGCTATGGACAACAAAATCATCAATTTCACCGACCCTTGGAAATGGGCCGATTTGCCTATTTGTACAATTCTTCTAACCCTAACCCTATTTTACACATTTCAATAAAATACAATATTCGAGGGCCGGTACTACTTGCGCCACCCTAGAAAAGACCTGGAGACAGAACAGGTCTGTCATGTCAAAAAAATACGATAAGAATATATATCAGAAGAATCAGTCTCAAGAAGAGAGCCAGAGAGGAGAATGAAGAAAGTAGGTCCTTCAAGGACCGAGGGTACATGCCTCATAAATGGGAAATGCGGTGCCCTATCTTCAATGTGCCAGATGTACCCTTGAGCAGTGCCTCAAGAAGACCACCCTATCAGAAGGCCAACTGCCTAGCCAACGCCCCTTGATGTGCCCAACTACCTTTTGACAGGCTTATTAACCACTTCTGAAAGTGACCGGTCGGCCTCGGGGACCGGGACACGGATCACTTTAAAGAATACAAAATTTTTGGATCCGGGACTCCGGGACTCCGGGATCCGGGAACTTACGTCCCCAAAAGAATAAAGAATACTTAATGCTCAAGTTTCCCCGGTTCCCGAAGAACGCTCAAGGTTTCTTATTATCGTTGAAGGCCTGAAGGAGGAAGAAAATGCCATCTTCATCTACTTTCTTCAGGCTGGCCCTTCTGTGCCTAGCTACATCAACTAGTTCCCCCAGGTCTGGAACATTATTTCTGAACTCATTTGCCATCCTTGCGGCGTCATGGCCTTTAAGCACCATTTTGGTCAGCTTTTCCATTTGGGCCCCATCCATCCCCTCTGGGGATTGATACCAAGATGCCATCATTTCATCAAAATTCCCCAAAAATGACTCTTCAGGGGTATAAGTATCTGTACAAAGGGGATCAACCCCGGAAGCTTTTATTACAAATGACTTATACAAATTGGAAGAATACTTCACTATGGTTACCTTTTCCTGTAAGGAATCTACCAGTTGCTTGGTTACCTCCAATGTGAGGTCCAGTCTGGAGTGCTGAGCCCTTACAAAATCAAATGATTCCTCACCCAGAATTTCAGATTCAGAAATTATATCTTCCCCCAGGGTGAGGAGCTCTTCGAGCTCTGCCTTCCACGCCTGGTAATTCTCAGCGTCACTCTCCCATTGCTCAATTAGTGCTTCTGCCTGGAGAATAACCTGTCAGGCCGTATATAGATCGGGGAGAGTGGACACCAGGAAATGCTAGGTGTTTCCTATCTGTAGAGTGACCCATTCGTCCACTGCCTGGGCCTTCTTTTTCATTACTTGCAGGGAGTCTATGTCACTCTACGGTAATTCTTCTGATGTGGAGGTCTCTAGAGGGGCAGCATTGAGGGGTCAGGCCAGCTCGGTAAGCAACCCCATAAGGTTTGCATTCTTCTCTTTCTCAGCTTTGAGCCTCTGGGCCTCCTTTTCATATCAGGCTTTGAATTCCCTTGCTGCCTCCTTAAGAAAGTCTACTTCGCCTTGCTTTCCTCTTTTACCCAGGGATACCTCTGCAACACTGTAGTCTACAGGGTCAGCGATTGCTTCATCGACATCTGGGGGAGGTGTTGCTACGATGGCAACTGCCTCTCCGCCCAGCCCAGTTCACAGAGTATGAACGGTCCAGGCCTTCTTTTCTTTTGGTGGGGCCTGAGCTAGGGCCATCATTTCGGCCAGGGAGAGAGGGATCACTGGAGCAGATTGGGCTTTTCTTTTCCTTTTTTCCACCAGCCATGGAGGTGGGAGAGGTGGCCTTCCTGCCAGAGTTTGTTCTTCAGATTCTCTCCCGGTGTCCGGTGGCAGCTGCTCCTTTCCAACATATACCTCACCTGTTCCTCTCCCGGCCAGAACCTCTTCTGCAGCAATGTTCTTTTCAATTTCTATCTCCTCAGCCTGGTCCTGGATGTCAATCGATGGGTCTGGACCCTGGTCGGCTTCGTCGGGAATTTCCTCTTCATGCTGCTCTTCTTCTTCTTCCTCATCTATTGGCAGTAGGGGAGGTATCAGGCCGAGATTCAGAGTTTGGGCCGCTGTGATTACCTGCCCAAAGGTTGCTCCCGGGAGTGGCCCTTGGAACACGGCGGCTGGGGTTACGGTTGATCCTGAAGGTCTAGGTCTAGGTTCCCCAGTGGGTGCCATCTATTCACTTGGTGGTTGTTGGTCCACTCCCGGACCTTGCACTACTTGAGTCCCAAAAACAATCTCCGATTTCAGCCTCTTTTCCTCTGTCTGCTGCTCTTCTTTTTCTGCAGCTTCTTGTTCCAGGTCTTCTACATCCACAGCCTTTTGCTCTTCCTATGGGACTTCTGTCCCTGCTTTTGTGTCATCCCCCTACAAATTCCCGAATTCATCAGTGGCAAATAAGTCAAATTCCTCTTCCGGAGGGGGACTGGCTAGGACCCCTGCCTGTTCTTCTTTCTCTGATTCCGGGGAACTAGAAGAAAGGATCTCTACTTCTTTTGGGAGGGATGCCTTCGGCGCTGGCTCTGCCTTAGGCTATTGGATATGCTTTCTCTTCCTCTGGGTGATTAAAGGCGGCCCCGCATCAGAAATTGTTGCTGCCTCCATGGGATCCACCCCCATTGCCTTGACCATTAAGGCTTCCAGCGATGGGGAGGATGGAGGACAAATTGGTCCGGCCATGAGCGGGGGAGTGGCAAGCCTTGTTATTAACTGCTCCCTTATTTGATGAGAGGCTGCCACAGATTGCTTAATCTATTTTTATATCAGGACTTCTTGCGCCAAGGGGGTTGTAGCTATTCCCTTTCCTTTGTCTGCACCTTGTGAAGAAGTCCCGGCCATCGGGTTCAATCTTGGTACCGATGGTGGAGTCACCTTAGGTGCCGGTCGGGGAGTTTAGCACATACTCCTGGGGCATACCCTTTTAAAGTAGGCATGACTTCGCTCGACCACCTCCCGAGTGAAGTCCTCAATTATGGGCCCCTCTTGGGTGGCTCAATCCATTGCCGGTAATGCCATTTTATCGATCCCCTTATCTTTGTACTAGGGATCTATGGTGGGGGCGGTGTCAGAGAAGCCTGGAGGGAACCTCCAAAGCTTCAGTTCCTGCATTAATCCAGCCGTCATTCTGTCGTAGTGCCTACTCCAGACATCTACATCGTCCTAGCAATCTGCCCAGAAGTCCTCCATGTGTGTTTGATGGGGCTCCAAAGCCCGGGGCATTGCCGCTGCTATTCGGCCATGCGGATCAGAATTTCTCTGTGCCAGATAGAATTCCTACAAGTTATAACTTTTCAACTCGTTGTCTACCTCCCTCGCGGCAGCCAGAATGCAGGTGTAGTTCCCGCAGGTGATTGGGAATGAGACGTTGGGGACCTTCTTGAGGGAAAAGAAGGCATGCAACTCCACCATTTGTCTGCAATACTCCAGCAGCATGATCTTGTCCCCACAATGCTTAGGCAACAAGTACGGCTTCCCGGAGAAGCCGACGACCCTAATGTATGTATGCTACTGGAATTGGATATAGTAGTGCCCATAACTACTAACTAATTTCATCGCCTCAGTAGATAGGCGGTATCCAGCATCCCGGGTGGGTGTAAGCAGGTGGTAATAAACGAATGCATCATTCACCCGGCAGAAACTGGGGAAGCTGGCCTCCCATTAAATTTGTGGGAAATAGTCCCATGCTGCCTTTTGCCCCGGGGAAATCCCGAGTACTCCGTCAGTGAGCAGGCCGTTGGAATGGGGCCTCTGCTGGGCCAGGGCCCAGAAAACATAAGAAGACATGTAGAACTTCTTCTTCTGGTTCAACTGCAGGAACTGGGAGTCGACATGATTGGAGATTATTGTCGCCCAGTCAAAAAATTCTCCCTTAGTGGAGATGCCGAGGAGGAAATAGTACATCCACTTGGCGAACTCCTGGGTGGAGGGTTGCCCAAATACCCAGGCCAATGCTATCATCCCCATCTTGATGCTCTCCTTGAATTCAGAGCGGGGGATATCTATCGTCATTCTTTTCGGGTCCCTCTTTGGGGACTTGAGCCAGTGGGTATTCATATATACCCAGGCCGCATCCTCCAGTTGCGTAAACTGCTTCAAGGCATCAATCCTTGTGACTACCATGGCCCTGTCAAATTGTGGGATACCCAAGCCTGCTTGGAAAGTGACTGGGTTGAGGGACACCAATCGAGTGGGGTATCCCGTGGGTTCTGTAGCTGCGAGCATAATAGCCCAGACAGAAGAGTTATAGTTGGCAGCCAGGGTTAGAACAAGCTCCAGATACTGCACAGAGCATGGAAAGCAAGCTACCCGAAGAATTTTGGAACCCCCAACATTGATTGCGAGTTTGTCTCCAGCCTGTCGCTGGATGTGCATCATCTTTACCAGGGCCTGCATTTCTGCCCAAGTCCCAACATTGGCGTCGGTCATCAGTTTTACCTTGGACTCAATCTTTGAGCCCACAATCTCATTATCTTGTACAAACTTCATGGTGAGGGGCAGCTTTGCCAAGGCCTTCTCCATTTTTGACTTTGTTGCTGCCCTGGTCTCGGTTGTGATTGGTAATTCTGGACTTCCGGGAGGAGATGATGTGGACGCTTCAGACATGTTTGGAAGATGAAGTCCAGACCTGCGAGACAAAGCGATCGTCAGAACATATTTATCAAAATAAAATAGTTACTCCGGGGTCCGGACATCTTACCACTGCGCTATTTGCTTTTCCTGAAAAGTTAGTCTTACACAAAGGTATCCGAAAAGCAAAACACATCATGAATTTTAAGGATCTTTATTAGACTTTCGGGTCCAGGGATTTTATCACACTTGGTAAGGACAACGGATGTGTGGTGGTAAAAAAAAGGCCTGAAACCCAGAGAAATGACCGTTAACAAGGAAGAATGTGAAGGTAAGTCTACGTGGGCGCCACGTGCGTTGCCATTAAATGGATGTGATAGCGATGACGGCTGAGCCAACTGTTCAAACGCGCAAAAAGGGAAAGCTACTTGGCTAGAAGTAATTACGCGCATGGGAAATAAATGAGGCTCTGACAGCCTTGATGGAGGAGAGAGAAAACTGCCTATTTGAAACCGGCCGAGAGCCGAGTTTCAAACAGGTGGTCTTCTGCCTCAAAGCAAGCTTGGCGGCAAAAAACTAGAAGTAAGGGCGACTCGACCAGCTCGTCGAGCCACCCGAAAGGATACACATAGAGCCAAAGGATATATACATGGAAAGGAGGAGATATACAAGGGTTATCTATAGATATGCACATATATACATGAATATACACACAGGATGACTCCCGCGGGAAAACCAGACAAGACAGAAATAAAAATATATACAACCATTTACACTATCTACGCAATTTACAGACTTTACAGACAAACAACCTCTGCACAGAAGGCAGACAACCTTCTGGAAAATCTGACCCACCAACGGGCGGCAAGACCCAAAAGCAAAAGAACAAACACGATAGAGAAACAAAGCAAAATGAAAACAAAACCAGGAAAACCCAAGGAAAAACCAGAAAAGGGAAGCAAAACAGAGAGGAGGAAAGGCGAGACACCAACCTGAAAATGCAGAAGGCGGAGGAAAGGAGGGATTACCAAAAGAACTCTATAACAACTCAAGTCGTTAGGTCGCCAAGATCACCACCACGACACACTTGCGTATGTCTGAGAATAATAGAAGGTGTTAAGCTTTGATTATCACAAATTCTTTGTAAATGCTCTGCTAATCGCTTTGAAAACTCTCTATTTTTCTCTAAGTGCTCGAAGGTTTTAATCGCGGTAAGTGTGAAAATGACAGATCAGTATATTTATACCCGCGGTAAAAAGTAATCCTCCTCCCTCCGGAGATTTCAGGCCAGCGAAACCTCCAGACTCCGGGCCCGGGGATTCCTTACGATGATATTCTTAAGAACATCATAGCAAAGAATCCTGAAGTCTGGAATCTAGCTTCCCAACAAAGGACAACCTCCGGGACCGGAATCCTGAAGGAGAAAACCAAACCAAGAAAACAACACACACCAGGGAAGAAAACCCCAGAGAAAGAAAGCGAAAGGAAAAAGACAAGGCAAAGCCGCAGCAAAAGAAAAACAAAATAAAAAGGGGGACCCAACATTTTGCACACAAAATGTAGGGACAGAGATGTAGGGCATAACAAATGGCAACTATCTGGGACAAATGCCTTTGCACATTTTAGAACCATAGAACCTCTGGTTAGCACAACCGGAACAAATCTACCTCCCGAAGCGTTTGACAAGCAGAGAGCAGCATATCCGAGAGAACCTGACCACACGGGTCAGTCCATAGTCTTTCATTAGTGGTGTCGTGTGTGCTTTGGAAGGAAATCAAGCTGATGACCTCTGGGAGGAATAGAGAAGTGGTAGTAATTACATCAGACCAGTCATCAATTTGATTGCTTCCCCCCCGGAGATTGGAGTTTCATCCCGCTCTTCCTCTTACTATTTTATTTATTTCTAGGTGGGGAAGGCGGTACTTCTTTCACCATTTAAGCTTAAGCTTAGCTAATTTCAAATGGCAGTACTTCTTTCACCTATCCACCTATATTTAGATATTCGAAGAGGATAAAACTTCAGACCTGGGAAGAATTTCTTTAGATTTTCAGACGTGGATCAACCAACCAGTACAGTTGATCTACCCTCGGCGTGTCCAATTACTTGTTCCTTATATTATTATTGTTCACTGATTTCCAGACTCCCGAAGACAACACCCAATAGAGATTGTTTGAAAATGTGCCATAACCTGCAAAAAAATCCCAGAGACCGGGTTGATTCCACCATGATAAAGATAGATTCTAAAGTTCACCATGTCGGAGGCATTGCACCAGAGGCCAAAGTTATGCAAAGCATTCCAGTTCCTACAAGATGGAACAAAACGCCGGGACCAAAAGAAAGCCGAAAGTGAAAACAAAGACAACAAAAACAAAAAGGGGGAGACTGCCCTGGAGGACAGCCGACAAGACTATTTACAAGGGGATATCTACATATAATACAATTTTGGACAAACTTACCCTTATTCAAAGTAATGTTTGAGAAACTGCCCATTAACAGGCAATGCGATAGGTTCTCCAGTCAAGGTGTTAAGGCGGTAAGTATTTGCCCCGCAGATTTCTGAGATTAAGTACGGTCCGAGCCAGAGCCGTTAGAACTTGGCGTGCTTTCCTTTCTTCTCCCGGGCCTTATCCCACAACAGGACCAGGTCTAAAATCTGAAAATCCTTATATTGGGCTCTTCTATCAAACCACCTTTTTACTACTGCTTGATGACGTGCGAAATGCTCAAGGGCTGCATCTCGTTGTTCCTCCATTCGCACCAGATTCAGGAGCCAAACCTCCACGATGTTGTCCCTGTTGTTGAATTCCTGCATGAACTATAAAACTGGGATTTGTAAATTGACTGGGAATACAGGGTTCTAGCCATAAACCAGGTGGAATGGTGACGTCCCCAGGGCGTCCTTAATACGAATATGATTCACCCAGAGGGTGAATCTCAACTTTTGGTGCCAATCCCGGGAATTTTGTTCTAACAGATGTTTGATCACCTCAAGTAGATTCTTATTTGTTGATTCAGCAACGCCATTCCCCTGGGGGTAATAGTTGCTGGAGACCTTCAGTGTGATCTTTCTATTGTAGGTCCATTCGAGTAATTGTGCAGAAGAAAATGCCAGACCATTGTCACATACTAAAGTGAAGGGCATTCCAAACCTCGTGATGATGTTTTCTTCCATAAATTTGATAACTACATCTGCCGTGTTATTTTTGCAAGGTATCACTTCAGACCACCGAGTACAGTAATCAGTCGCAGTAAGGATATATCGGTGGTTGGCAGACGAGTTGGGGTTAATTTCCCCGATGAAGTCAAGTGCCCATTGGGCAAAGGGTCTAGCCTCGTAGACTGGTTGCAGAGGCATGGCTGGGTTACGCTCAGGATGTGCTACAGTTTGACAAGTATGGCATCTCCTAACATGAGCGTAGACGTCTTTAAATACGCAGGGCCAATAATATCTGGCCTGAAGTATCTGATGGGCAGTGGCATCAGCTGAACCATGCCCGGTTCCAAACTGTCCATGGAATTCATCAATTATTTTCGCAGCTTGGTCCCTGTCGATGCACCAGAGGTACACTCCCTCGTAGTTTCGACGGTAAAGCACGGAATTTTTAATCATGAAATGGGCACTTTTCATCCGCAAGGCGCGGCGTTTGTGGGGAGGTAATCCCTCCGGGCATTTGTTGTTTAGCAGCAAGTACACCAGATCGGCATACCACGGGTCTTGGGTAATGGACTCCACCGTATAAGTTTGACATTCTATGTGGGGAGTCTCTTCTGCCATTGTTTGACTTAGTCCCTGGCCTCGGACTATTTTCATAGGCTGCATCTCTAAGTCATATTCCTAGAGGATGGCCATCCATTTCCCCCGTCTCTCGCCCAATTCACTCTGCATCAGCAGAGATTTGACACCCTGGTCCGGGACAATAGCGTGCACTTTGCTCCGGAGAATATAATGCCAGAATTTCTTCATGGCGCGAACTAGAGCAAAGGCCTATTTTTCCAATGATGAATACCAAAATTAGGCGTTCTTAAAGGGGCAACTCATGAAAGCAATTGGTCGTTCCTCCCCTTTAACCTTTTGGGTCAGTACTACCGTGGCAGAATGCGGCGAAGAAAACGAGTATATGTAAAATGGGAGGGAATAGTCCAGACTAGCTAGGATGGGCACCTCCGTTATTGTCTGTTTAATCTGGGCGAACACCCGCTTGGATTCAGGATTCCACTCAATTTTGGTATCCTTTTTCATCATTTCATTGAGTGGTTTGACTATTTCTGCGAATCCCGTGATGAATCGTCGCACGAAGTTGATTTTTCCGAAGAAGGATCGCATTTCTTTCTTGCTGCCAGGCATCTGTAGATTCAGCAATGCCTCAACTCTATCAAGGTCTATGGATATACCCTTCTCAGAGACGATATGCCCGAGCAACTTCCCTTTAGTGACCCCGAATATGCACTTCTTGGGGTTAAGGGATATTCCATACCGGCGACATCTCTCGCAGATCTGAGCGAGGTGGGCGGCATGATCACACCTGTCCCAGGAGAAGACGGTCAAATCATCCATGTAGATGATTATGCATCGATTCACAAGGCCCTCGAACACAATGTCCATGGCCTTTTGAAATGTAGCCCCTGCATTGATCAAACCGAAGGGCATTCTCCTATACGCAAACGTTCCCCACTTAGTGGTGAACGCTATTTTCTCTCTGTCTTCATACTTGACCATGACCTGGTTGTATTCCGAGTATCCATCCAAGAAAGACATCATCTAGGATCCATTCACTATTTGCAACACCTCATCCAACGAGGGGAGAGGGTGATTATCTTTTTTGGATGCCTTGTTCAAATTCTGTAAATCCATGCAAAGGCGGATCTCACCGTTCTTTTTTCGCACAGGGACCAGGTTGGCAACCCACGTAGTGTGCCAGATTGGGAAGATTATCTGGGCTGACGATAGTTTTTCTACCTCTTGACGAATCAGAGGCTCTATCAGGGGGTTGACCGGCCTTTTCTTTTGTCAAAAGGGCTTAGTGTCTGGCTTCAAGGGAATAGTGTGGGTCATGATAGATGTATCATACATTTTTAAATCTTCATATCCCCAAGCAATTACATCAATATATTCTCGGAGAACCATGAGAATCTTCTCCTTCTCCTCAGGGGAGCAGGAGGTACCGATGTGGATGATCTTTTCTTCACCAGGCTGGCCAATGTTAACTTTTTCAAAATTTCCTCCCTTAGAGGAGGATGACGCCTTCTCACGGGCCCGAGGGTCCGAGTCGAAGATTCATTCTAATGCAACCATCCCCTTAGGGATGGTGTTGGTGGGCAAGTCCATGATCCCATTGTCTTCATTACTTTGCCCCGTATAATCGTGGTCTCGTTCTTCCACTATCTGATCTTCAAAGACACCAACATTCACCATGAAGGCCAAGATATGTTGGTCGTCCTCAAAAACCTGAAAGTGAGTAACATTGTCTAGAATGGACGGAGCAGGGACCATCTCGACTGAAAATCTCTAGAGTCGCGAGCCGGCCATCGGCTCAAGTGTGCTGGCAGAAACAGCTAGGGCATCCGGAACATAGTTCCGCCGTCGGGGAATGAGATCAATGCCAAAGGCATCAAAATCCTTGATAAGGCTCCAGGCCCGGTTGCAGTATGCGGCTAGCCTTTTATCATGACATGTATATTGACTCCGGACTTGTTTAACAACCAACTCTGAATCACCTAGAGCCCGGAGGTGGGTGATACCCTTCCTTAGTGCGAATATGAGTCCAAGGACCAAAGCCTTGTACTTCGTGACATTGTTCGTATAGTTAAACTGCAGCCTATAGGACGTGAGAAAGGATTTCTCTCGCGGGTTGATTAATTCTACCCCAGCCCCACAGCCTTGTTTGGATCGAGACCCATCGAACTTAAGGGTCCATAAGTCATTGTTTGTAATCTGGGGCTGGGGAAGGGGAGCTTCCTTTGGATTATTGCTGGGAAACTTGGGGATTTTCTCCCGGACTATCGGCATGGCAGTAGGATTTACCTCCAGAGGTGTTTGGACTTGGGATTCTTCGGGGGATGGCGCCAAAGAAGCGTATCCCACAGGGACACTGGGTCCCGGGGAATCAGTTGCATGCTATTTGTTCCGGAGGGTATCAAGGTGTCGGTTAGCGATCGAAAGATATGGCCCACACTCAAGTTATGAATGTTTTTGGTAGTGTACTCGGCACCAAGTGCCGAACAAGAGTGTGGCAATGGTTGCTGAGGCGCCCTGAGAGTTAACTTCATCTCTCACCTTTTCTTCTAAGTCTTGTGCTCTTTGCAACACTACAGGATCCTCTCCGGGGATGAAATCAAATGTTAATATTTCAAGAGGTCGGTACACCCCCAGAGAAGACTCAGAGAAAAGGACTTCATTGACCCTCCCAACTTCGGTAAGGGCCTGTTTCATCTGGGGTTCACTTTTGACCCAGATCTGATTGGATTCTCCCTCCCAGGGAAGCCACAGGTGGGTGAAGTCGGTCGAAAAATATCCATTCAAGGACTTAGACCAATTCTGACTTAATAAAATCTCATACGTCTCTGGGATATCCACCACTTGGATGTCAATGATGCTGGCTATCCTGGGGTCCTGGATAAGGTGTATCCGGACATTCTTCAATTCTCCCACCATTTTTACAGCAGTCTTATCCAGTTGGATTACTGTGCCATTAGATGGGGTAGGGTGGAGTCCGAGCTTCTGACAAATGGACAGAGGCATGATGTTACCTGAAGCTCCGGAGTCGACTAGGCAATTGTGTATGTTTTTGCCATAAACGTTCAAGCCTAGTAAGAAGGGATGATCCTCATTGTTTCCCTGGAAGATAGTCGCGTTAGCATCTTTGAATGAGACGGTCTTGGGCGGGCGGCTAATGGTCTCCAAGTTTCCTAATAGCTTTAGAAGAGACTTCTTCTGCTCAGGACAATTTAGCAAAACCTCCATCAAGGTCATGGAGGTGGTGGTCTGCTCTAACGCCTTCGTGATGTTGAATCTTCCTCCTGGGAACTGGTGATTTTCCTTCGTGAGATCTTTTGCTTGGTTAGAGCTAGGACCTTTTGGAGGGACGGGTTAATCAGTTGCATTACTCTGGGGAGGAGGAGTATCTTTGGTAGGAGACATGGGCGTGTAAGCTAGTCCTTTAACAACCTGACTCCAGGTATTATATGGAGCCCATGGGTTAGTAAAGGCGTTGGCCTCAAAGGGCGGAATGGATTCATCAAAGAATCCCTGTAGTTTAGATTCTTCTTTGTCTTCCCTGGAAGTTTCAAAGAAGATGGTATCACAGGTGAAGGCACTGTGGGTTTGCTCTTGGACAGGGGGCTCCGGGGGAGCGGTATCGTGTGATTATTGCCTGTCCAGCTGGGAGATCATTATGAGTTTTTCCAAAGTGGCACAATTCACTTCATTGTGTGAACCTATATCGTGCAGCCGACACCAATTAATCATGGGCTGGAAGTCTGCGACTGGCGTAAAATGGGATGGTCCAGCACCATTTTGGTTGGTGTTTTGGTTTGGAGGTGGGCCTCCGATATTCATGTTGTTATTCTATTGTTGCTGGTTGGGCCTAGGCCCGTTGTTAAAGTTTCTTCCCCCAGCATTGTTATTTCATTGGCCGGAGAAGATATTCCCTCTCTGGGAATTTGAGTTCTGGGGTGCGTAGGACCCCGCCTTCAGTTGGCCCATGTCCATAGTCAGAGTGGACAACATTCGATGGAGGGATTCAACCTCGGTGGTCAACTGAGTGTTAGCATCACAATGGGATGGTTGTGGCTGTTGTTGGCTTCCCAGGAAGGCAGCAGGATTAGCCAGAGTCGAGCGCGGCAATCCTCCAGCCACGGATGACTGGAAGAATGGCACTCCAGACGGTTATGGTTGAGTCTGTTGTGTCTGCTGGGGCTGATTCCAAGGGAAGACTTCCAGACCTGGTGTCATCTGGGTCTGGGCTGAGTAAACATACCGTGCCTATTGGTCTATCAAAGGTGGCAGGGGATTCACCGCCATCGAGGGGGCACCTATTGCCAGATTGGGATTGTATCCCCTGGCATACGCAGTTCTGTCAGGGATCATATTGAAGGGTGTGTTTTTCCCAATCCCGCCCGGGGATTTATTGAGACCACGAGACAGCTCTAAGGCCAGGTTGTAGACTTTTTCCAAAGTATCTCAGTCGCCCGGGGCGGTTGTTCTCCAAAGGAGGGTGGCAACGAAAGGGTCCATCGCGTTGAGATATGTCTATATGGTTACGTCTGGAGATGCAACAAAAGGGCCTGTGCACCGCTTTAGGGCACGCTGGAACCTATGGTTGAATGCTGCAAGAGGTTCATTGGGTTCCTTCCTGATGGAGATGAACTGGCTGTGGGACCAAGCTGGGTCCACATGCATGCAAAAGGCAGCCAAGAAGGTGTCCTCCATATCCTGCCAAGTGTTGATGGAGTTGGTAGGCAAGTTAAGGTACCAGTTTAACTCGCTTTGTCCTAAGGACAGGGGGAACATGCGGGTCACAACATCCTCATGCTAGATCTGGTGTCAATTCATGGCATCTTTGTATTCTTGGACGTGTTCCTCTGTGGTTCGTGAGCCTAAGTGCTCATATTGTGGGCAGATTTTCTCTGGGTGGGAGGGTAAGTCATTGATTGCACCCAGAAAAGTGCCCATTGGGGACCCAGTGTTCCTGAAATATGCAGCCATTGGGGGAACTATATGTTGGGTAGTTTGGGTATTGGTTCCCGGGACTGTCTGGGGAGTTTGGGTATTCGGAGATATGGTAGATCCCCAGACAATAGTGGCTGGTAGGACTTTTGATGTCCGCTTCTTTCGAGCAGGAGGCTCGAGTTCGACAAACCTTCCGGGATTCAGGGCAGACCTAAGGACTCTTTCAAATTTAGCTGGGGAAAAAGACCCAATCCCACTAAAGGCTTGTCTCCTAAAACTACAACTCAGAGAACCCTCAGAAGGTGTAAAATCAGAATCTTGGGAGGGGGATGAGTTCATGCCCTCCTTCTAGCGCCAGTTTCTGTTGACAGGGTTTTGCTGACCGGGTCCGCCAACAGTCATAAGTTGTCACCGGGTTCCAGGGAAATCGGCCAACTCCACCTGCAAAGGTTGTCCGAGGGAAATAAATCCTCCTGGCCTTAAAGCACCTGGGTGTCGGGTCACAACGATGCAGGGCTCGGTTGGGAGAGGTGACTGTTTTCGAGGGGGATAGCTGGTTACTTCAACTCATTCTTCTGGAGATTCAGTACAGTAAGGGTTTCCCAGAGCATTCTATACTTAGCAAATAAAATGAAAAATATCCTGCAGGGTTAGAAATGTTTATCTAACTACAGTCATGCTGAAGTGTCCAGAATATCAACAATACTCTGAAAGCCTACACTAAATACCGAAGAAATACGCAACCACCAGTTAGCATTTTATCAGTAGCAAAAATAAAGAGGTCGTTAATCTACTTTAACATATCAGAGTGAAGGACATACAGAACATTAAAACATGAAATACCATAAACTCAGAAGCAGGGACGCTAACAACATCATTGCCAGGAATCCTTCCTTCTTCATTAATATTTAGTCCAACAGGCACTGGTGCGTGATATAATGGTGGCTCCAGGGGAGCACCTAACTACAGAGAACAGAACAATGGAGCATTAAGCTCTGCAACTAAAACCAGAAATTACTTTGCTATTGCTATGGACAACAAAATCATCAATTTTTCCGACCCTTGGAAATGGGCCGATTTGCCTATTTGTACAATTCTTCTAACCCTAACCCTATTTTACACATTTCAATAAAATACAATATCCGAGGGCCGGTACTACCTGCGCCACCCTACAAAAGACCTGGAGATAGAATAGGTTTGTCATGTCAGAAAAATAAGATAAGAATATATATCGGAAGAATCAGTCTTGAGAAGAGAGCCAGAGAGGAGAATGAAGAAAGTAGGTCCTTCAAGGACCGAGGCTACATGCCTCATAAATGGGAAATGCGGCGCCCTGTCTTCAATGTGCCAGATGTACCCTTGAGCGGCGCCTCGAGAAGACCACCCTGTCAGAAGGCCAACTGCCAAGCCGACGCCCCTTGATGTGCCCAACTACCTTCTGAGAGTCTTATTAACCACTTCTGAAAGTGACCGGTCAGCCTCGGGGATCGGGACATGGATCACTTTAAAGAATACAAAATTTTTGGATCCAGAAACTTACGTCCCCAAAAGAATAAAGAATACTTAATGCTCAAGTTTCCCCGGTTCCCAGAGAATGCTCAAGGCTGATTATTATCGTTGAAGGCCTGAAGGAGGTGGAAAATGCCATCTTCATCTACTTTCTTCAGGCTGGCCCTTCTATGCCTGGCTACATCAACTAGTTCCCCCAGGTCTGGAACATTATTTCTGAACTCATCTGCCATCCTTGCAGCATCATGGCCTTTAAGCACCATTTCGGTCAGCTTTTCCATTTGGGCCCCATCCATCCCCTCCGGGGATTGATACCGAGATGCCATCATTTCATCAAAATTCTCCAAAACTGACTCTTCGGGGGTATAAGTATTTGTACAAAGGGGATCAACCCCAAAAGCTTTTATTACAAATGACTTATACAAACTGGAAGAATACTTCACTGTGTTTACCTTTTCCTGTAAGGACTCTACCAGTTGCTTGGTTACCTCTAATGTGAGGTCCAGTCTGGAGTGCTGAGCCCTTACGAAATCAAATGATTCCTCACCCAGAATTCCAAATTCAGAAATTATATCTTCCCCCGGGGTGAGGAGCTCTTCGAGCTCTGCCTTCCACGCTTGGTAATTCTCAGTGTCACTCTCCCATTACTCAATTAGCACTTCTGCCTGGTGAATAACCTGTCGGGCCATATATAGATCGGGGAGAGTGGACACCAAGAAACGCCGAGTGTTTCCTATCTGTAGAGTGACCCATTCGTCCACTGCCTGGGCCTTCTTTTTCATTACTCACAGGGAATCTATGTCACTCTGCGGTAATTCTTCTGATGTGGAGGTCTCTGGAGGGGCGGCATTGAGGGGTCGGGCCAGCTCGGTAAGCAACCCCATAAGGTTTGCATTCTTCTCTTTCTCGACTTTGAGCATCTGGGCCTCCTTTTTATATCGGGCTTTGACTGCCCTTGCTGCCTCCTTAAGCGAGTCTACTTCACCTTGCTTTCCTCTTTTACCCAGGTATACCTCTGCAACATTGTAGTCTGCGGGGTTAGTGGTTTCTTCATCGGCGTCTAGGGGAGGTGTTGCTACGACGGCAACTGTCTCTCCACCCGGCCCAGTTTACAGAGTATGAACAGTCTGGGCCTTCTTTTCTTTTGGTGGGGCCTGAGCTAGGGCCATCATTTTAGCCAGGGAGAGAGGGATCACTGGAGCGGATTGGGATTTTCTTTTCCTATTTTCCACCAGCCATGGAGGTGGGAGAGGTGGCCTTCCTACCATAGTTTGTTCCTCAGATTCTCTCCCGGTGTCCGGTGGTGGCTGCTCCTTTCCAACATATACCTCACCTATTCCTCTCCTGGCCGGAACCTCTTCTGCAGCAATGTTCTTTTCAGTTTCTATCTCCTCAGCCTGGTCCTAGATGTCAATCGATGGGTCTGGACCCTGGTCGGCTTCCTCAGGAATTTCCTCTTCATGCTGCTCTTCTTCTTCTTCCTCATCTGTTGGCAGTAGGGGAGGTATCGAGCTGAGATTCAGAGTTTGGGCCGCTGTGATTACCTACCCGAAGGTTGCTCCTGGGAGTGGCCCTTGGAACATGGCGGCTGGGGTTACGGTTGATCCCGAAGGTCCAAGTCCGGGTTCCCTAGCGGGTGCCATCTATTCACTTGGTGGTTGTTGGTCCACTCCCGGAGCTTGCACTGCTTGAGTCCCAGAAACAATCTCCGGTTCCAGCCTCTTTTCCTCTGTCTGCTGCTCTTCTTGTTCTGCAGCTTCTTATTCCAGGTCTTCTGGATCCACAACCTTTTTCTCTTCCTGTGGGACTTTTGTCCCTGCTTGTGTGTTGTCCCCCTGCAAATTTCCAAATTCATCGGTGGCAAATAAGTCAAATTCCTCTTCCGGAGGGGGACTGGCTGGGACCCCTGCCTGTTCTTCTTTCTCTGGTTTCGGGGAACTAGAAGAAAGGATCTCTACTTCTTTTGGGAGGGATGCCTTCGGCGTTGGATCTGCCTTAGGCTATTGGATATGCTTTCTCTTCCTCCGGGTGATTAAAGGTGGCCCCGCATCAGCAATTGCTACTGCCTCCATGGGATCCACCCCTGTTGCCTTGACAATTAAGGCTACCAGCGACGGGGAGGATGGAGGACGAATTGGTCTGGCCATGAGCGGGGGAGTGGCAAGCCTTGTTATTAACTGCTCCCTTATTTGCTGAGAGGCTGCCACAGATTGCTTAATCTGTTCTTGTATCGGGACTTCTTGCGCCGAGGGGGTTGTAGCTATTCCCTTTCCTTTGTCTACGCCTTGTGAAGAAGTCCCGGCCCCCGGGGTCAATCTTGGTACCGGTGGTGGAGTCACCTTAGGTGCCAGTCGGGGAGTTTGGCACATACTCCCGGGGCATACCCTTTTAAAGTAGGCATGACTTCGCTCGACTACCTCCTGAGTGAAGTCCTCAATTGTGGGCCCCTCCTAGGCGGCCCAATCCATTACCGGTAATGCCATTTTATCGATCCCCTTGTCTTTGTACTGGGGATCTATGGTGGGGGCGGTGTCAGAGAAGCCCGGAGGGAACCTCTGGAGCTTCAGTTCCTGCATTAATCTAGCCATCATTCTATCATAGTGCCTACTCCGGACATCTACATCGTCCTAGCAATCTGCCCAGAAGTCCTCCATGTGCGTTTGATGGGGCTCTGAAGCTCGGGGCATTGTCACTGCTATTCGGCCATGCGGATCAAAATTTCTCTGCGCCAGATAGAATTCTAGCAAGTTATAACTTTTCAACTCATTGTCTGCCTCCCTCGCGGCGGCCAGACTGCAGGTGTAGTTCCCGTAGGTGATTGGGAATGATACGTTGGGGACCTTCTTGAGGGAAAAGAAGGTATGCAACTCCAGCATTTGTCTGCAATACTCCAGCAGCACGATCTTGTCCCCACAATACTTGGGCAACAAGTAGGGCTTCCCGGAGAAGCCGGCGACCCTAATGTATGTATGCTGCTGGAATTGGATATAGTAGTGCCCATAACTACTAACTAATTTCATCGCCTCGGTAGATAGGCGGTATCCAGCATCCCGGGTGGGTGTAAGCAGGTGGTAATAAACGAATGCATCATTCACCCGGCAGAAACTGGGGAAGCTGGCCTCCCATTGAATTTGTGGGAAATAGTCCCATGGCGCCTTTTGCCCCGGGGCAATCCTGAGTACTCCATCAGTGAGCAGGCCATTGGAATGGGGCCTCTGCTGGGCCAGGGCCCAGAAAATATGAGAAGACATGTAGAACTTCTTCTTCTGGTTCAACTGCAGGAACTGGGAATCGACATGATTGGAGATTATTGTCGCCCAGTTGAAAAATTCTCCCTTAGTGGAGATGCTGAGGAGGAAATAGTACATCCACTTGGCAAAATCCTGGGCGGAGGGTTGCCCAAATACCCGGGCCAATGCTATCATCCCCATCTGGATGCTCTCCTTGACTTTAAAGTGGGGGATATCTATCTTCATTCTCTTCGGGTCCCTCTTTGGGGACTTGAGCCAGTGGGTATTCATATATACCCGGGCCGCATCCTCCAATTGCGTAAACTGCTTCAAGGCGTCAGTCCTTGTGACTACCGTGGCCCTGTCAAATTGTGGGATACCCAGGCCTGCTTGGAAAGTGACTGGGTCGAGGGACACCAGTGGAGTGGGGTATCCCATGGGTTCTGCAGCTGCGAGCATAATGGCCCGGATAGAAGAGTTATAGTTGGTAGCTAGGGTTAGAACAAGCTCTGGAGACTGCACAGAGCATGGAAAGCAAGCTGCCTAGAGAATTTCTGAACCCCCGACATTGATTGCAAGTTTGTCTCCAGCCTATCGCTGGATGTGCATCATCTTTACCAGGGCCTGCATTTCTTCCCAAGTCCCGACATTGGCGTCGATCATCAGTTTTACCTTGGACTCAATCTTTGAGCCCACAATCTCATTATCTTGTACAAACTTCATGGTGAGGGGCAGCTTTGCCAGGGCCTTCTCCATTTTTGACTTTGCTGCTGCCCTGGTCTCAGTTGTGGTTGGTAATTTTGGACATCCGGGAGGAGATGATGCGGATGCTTCAGACAAGTTTGGAAGATGAAGTCCGGACCTGCGAGACAAAGCGACCATCAGAACATATTTATCAAAATAAAATAGTTACTCTAGGGTCCGGAGATCTTACCACCGCGCCGTTTGCTTTTCCTGAAAAATTAGTCTTACACAAAGGTATCCGAAAAGCAAAACACATCATAAATTTTAAGGATCTTTATTACACGTTCGGGTCCGGGGATTTTATCACACTTGGTAAGGACAACGGATGTGTGGTGGTAAAAAAAAGGCCTGAAACCTAGAGAAATGACAGTTAACAAGGAAGAATGTGAAGGTAAGTCCACGTGGGCGCCATGTGCGTTGGCATTAAATGGATGTGATGGCGATGATGGCGGAGCCAACTGTTCAAACGTGCAAAAAGGGAAAGCCACTTGGTTAGAAGTAATTGCGCGCATGGGAAATAAATGAGGCTCTGACAGCCTTGATGGAGGAGAGAGAAAATTGCCTGTTTGAAACCGGCCGAGAGCTGAGTTTCAAACAGGTGGTCTTCTGCCTCGAAGCAAGCTTGGCGGTGAAAAACCAGAAGCAAGGGCGACTCGACCAGCTCGTCGAGCCACCTGGAAGGATACACATAGAGCCAAAGGATATATACATGGAAAGGAGGAGATATACAAGGGTTATCTACAGATATGCACATATATACATGAATATACACATGGGACGACTCCCGCGGGAAAACCAGACAAGGCAGAAACAAAATATATACAACCATTTACACTATCTACGCAATTTACAGACTTTACAGACAAACAACCTCTGCACAGAAGGTGGACAACCTTCTGGCAAAGCCGACCCACCAACGAGCGGCAAGACCCAAAAGCAAAAGAACAAACATGACAGAGAAACAAAGCAAAACGAAAACAAAACCAGGCAAACCCAAGGAAAAACCAGAAAAGGGAAGCAAAACAGAGAGGAGGAAAGGCAAGACACCAACCTGAAAACGCAGAAGGCAGAGGAAAGGAGGGATTACCAAAAGAACTCTGCAACAACTCGAGTTGTTAGGTCACCAAGATCACCACCACGACGCACTTGCGTATGTCTAAGAACAACAGAAGGTGTTAAACTTTGATTATCTCAAATTCTCTGTAAATGCTCTGCTAATCGCTTTGAAAATGCTCTATTTTTCTCTAAGTGCTCGAAGGTTTTAATTGCGGTAAGTGTGAAAATGAAAGGTAAGTCTATTTATACCCGCAGTAAAAAGTAATCCTCCTCCCTCTGGAGATTTCAGGCTAGGCGAAACCTCGGGACTCCGGGCCCGGGGATTCCTTACGATGATATTCTTAAGAACATCATAGCAAAGAATCCCGGAGTCTGAAATCCAGCTTCCCAACAAAGGACAACCTCCGGGACCGGGATCCCGAAGGAGAAAACCAAACCAAGAAAACAACACACACCGGGGAAGAAAACCCCAGAGAAAGAAAGCGAAACGAAAAAGACAAGGCAAAGCCGCAGCAAAAGCAAAACAAAAGAAAAAGGGGGACCCAACATTTTGCACACAAAATGTAGGGACGGGGATGCAGGGCATAACACTATCCAACTCAGCTTCTAGATTATTTCTCATTCTAGAACTAGTATTCATATTTGAAAATATATACTTGACTTTTCAACTTATCACAGAGATTTTACTTTTAGAGTCACCACCCAAACTTGGGAAATACTGAATACTATTAGAATGACATAGGCAACTTAAACTGTAAATTTGGTTTATTTTATGGAACATTCTCTTGTTTGGAGGCTTCTTTAGTCCTTCACTAGGCTTCATCTCTTTTTGGAGAGGGATATTTCCCACTGGTTTTTATCCTTTTCTCCTCTAAATACTTATATCAAGGTCTTATAATCTC
>MU224564.1:393583-405427 GCA_018584345.1 Thuja plicata
GAAAACCCCCCCCCCCCCCCCATAATGTTGAGGAGGGAGAGTCATGACAGGTACATTCAACCAGACTGACAAGAATAACTACATGTCGAAGAAAGTACAAACACATATAAAGGATGGTGTCAAGGATGATTAATCTATAAACACACATAATGAGGCTAATGTTGTGGAAGAAACACTCACTTGACAAAGGTAGATCAAACCCCCCATGGCACTTTATTATATAGTGCGAGTATAAACAGGCACAAAATGTGCAAGATCCCAAGTATGCAATGATGGCACTTTATCTCAGTGCGTTTGCAAAAACGAAATACTACAAAAATAGATGTCTACAATGCTCAGGAATTATATAAAGCTATAAGAACATTAGTAATAGCTAAAAAGGACCTGAAACATCCAAGAAATCCACCAGATTGCAAACAAACAAAAAAAAACCTGAATAAAATGTAATTAGAGAAGATTCTAGCCATGAGGCCCATACAAGAAAAAATAGAATAGAACTAGCTTTCCAAAAATGTGCAGAAGTCAGAAACAGAGTCTAGATGAACAAGATATGGTTGCCGAAGTGTAAATAGGAACCTTGACTTTGACTGAAAAAAACCCTACTATATGGCAAAATTAGAAAACAAAACCTGGAAAATCATATTGGGCTCCAAATCAGCTTTCTGATGATATCTTATTTGGCAGAAAATGCCCATGTTTGCTCAAGATATGAGCAAAAAAATGATGACTAAACCAAAACAATAAGAACCCAAAAAAGTCTCTGTTAAATCTGGTGAAGCCCCACTAAATTTGGCGATGCCGCTAAATCTGGCAGAACTGCTAAAAAATTGGCCAAATTTGGCAGAGCCGACGGAGCGATGACGTGGTGGCCATGCAGCTGACTAGGCAAATTTATCAGGAAAGAAATTTTTTTTTTGGGAAAAACAATACTTTTTATTAAAAAAATATTTAAGACAAAAGGGCTCGCTACCTGGGGGCCTGCGCGGCTCCTTTGGGGCCAGCATGGCTCCCTTGGGGCCAGCATGGCCTCATTGGGGCCAGCAAAGTTCCTTGGGGCCTACAGCCACCGTGCTGGGGGAGGCTCCACCATCTGCCTTTGCAGGTGGGTGGGGTACGACCCCCACCAAAACATTTTTTTTTCCAAAAAATATATGCAAAACCCCATAAAAAATGGGATTTTTTTTTTTCCAAAAATCTGAAAAAGAAATTTTTTCTTTTTTAATTGTTTTTTCACTTACCTGATAAATCATGCCCAAAATAGGGTCGTACAGGCAAACAAATTTGCCTCAGAATGCAACTGTGTCCAAATTGGACATACCTTATTTGGAAATAGGGGTTTTTGGACCTTTTGAGCATAATTGTGAGGTCAGTTTGTGCCCAAAGTGCTCCAAAAAATAGATCCCCCCTCCAAATCCATACCAAAAAACTCCAAAAACTTGAAACCCTCAGCGCTATAAAAAATCTTCAAAAAAATCAAGAACGGGCTGCAATAGCAAGGATCTGATACCATGTTAGAATTCAAAGAGTTCTATCACCAAGATCCACTGTTGCAAAAACCTGTCACAAAAGCAAAGATTGGAAACACAACACTGAATGTTCTGAAAGATGAAATATTCATTCAGAGAGGGAAAAATAATTACAAAGAGATCAATCCTTATAAAGGAGATTGAAAAGCCCTAAAAGGGAGAAACCTAGGTTGCATCAATAATTAATAAAAGAATTAATTATTAAATGCCTAAAGTTTAGCTTAAGTGAACTAGAGATAAAAAGTGACTTAATAATTAAATCAATATTGATTTAATTAATAAGTGAAAATACCTTTTTACGCAAACAGATTCCACATCCCCTACTAACATCCTCTCTACCCATGTGTGGTTTGAAGCGTGGAACATACGGCATGAACATCTATGGGTGCAGACTGGGCTCATAAGTCGTTGAAACAAATGTCACAAAGAAATGTGATTTCACATAAAATGACAACTATGTAGTTGTAGTCTATGAATTTGTTAAAAAAGATTTAGAAATTTTTAGGCAACTGCAATCGTAGGTCGACAGTCTGGTTAAACATTTCTAGAATCTTTTACAGACTCTACACAATGCGGATGCACAGAAAGCCACATCAACTATTTCTTAGATTGTCTCAAAGAGTTCTAATCTCACGAGAAATGAATCTCGAGGTATGCATAAAATGCTTTTGCAAGGGAGCTTTCTAAATCTTTGATTTAATGCAAATATCTAATTGTACAGTGTAAACCCACGCCCAATGGGGGCAAGTCATTTTTAAAAAGGGGAATTTCAAATATGAAAAGTGAGTACACTTATTGGAGGCTACAATTGAAGGATCTTCTATGTGTTTTGTTCACTATTTTGAAATTTTCTATGGAGGGCATCGATTTCTAGGAATTTGTGGCGAAGCCATGATTTCCAAATAAAGTATTGAAAGCAATATATCCATATGGCCACCACCAATAATAGTGGAGAAGGACAACGATGGAAAATAGTTAGTGAAAGAAACATTCATTGGCACCTATTCTGGCTTGAAGTACAATAGGGAAAAGAGTGGTTCAAAGAATAAGGATACCTATCTGTATTTCGTGAAGAGAGATTTAAGGATACATATGTGTATTTCATGAAGAGAGAGTTACAATGTGCTGTTGAAATTTCATTTTTATGTGGGTGGAGATGTTTGGCAATAAGTTCTATAAAGATGAAAGTGGGCTTAGAGATACAATTGCAAATTTAATATGTTCCCCAATTAATATTCAAGAAACATTGATGGCAGGGGACAAAGGGAACTTTATTCGTGTCTAATGAATTTGGTTCACATAAATGGAGAAGTGTCCATTTCACCTACTCTCAACAGATGTGGATGAGTGGAAAAAGTGGCGAAGTTACCTTAATCAAACATCTCACATGATGCTTCAGTCCTTTTGTCATTACACACTCTCCCATTTTGTCAAGGTTCCACTTCCCAGGGAAAGTAAAAGGTTAATTATTTTATTTTATTCACATGTTATATTTATATTTTCTGATGTTGGATACTAAATCAATCTTTTTTAATTCCCTGATCTTTATTTTATTTTATTCAAATCTTATCTAGATTATCTTAATATTTTTTGTGTCAACTAAATCAATATTTCCTCATCTTGTATATGAAGAAATACAGTATATAATTTAATGGATATTATAAGTTACAGAATACCAATAAAGCTCTAACTAGGAAGGGATTGATGTGAACAAAAACAAAGAGAATAAATTTATTTATTCTCAAATATTATAACATGAATATTTGTGTGCAAATTTTATATAATGTATATAACAAAGTTGTTGAGGAGAATAGAATTATTTATATATATTTTATTTATTTTTTTAAGATTATATATATATATATATATATATAATAATAATAATTTTATAAAAATTAAATTACGAGTTTGTCAAATTTAAATTAAATTATTTTTATTTATATTAAAAATTTTAGTTTAAAAATTAATAAATGTAGGAAGTGGTATAAGAAGTTCTATTTTCTCAATTTGACATTTATACACCAATGAGTTGTTGTCAACATTAATATAGATATAACCAATTCATTTAATCTAGAGGTGTAATACTCATGCAATATAATTTTAATTTTTAGAGAAAGTGTTATTCTTATTAATCATAATTTTTTAATTTAAAAATTAATAAATTAAAGATATATACTATATCCACCAGTTAAATGTAGGCTACGAGTGGAGTGGTATAGGAAGTTCTATTTTCTCAAAAGAAAATTATAGGTGTGAAGTTTTCCTCAATTTGACATTCATACATTGATGATGTGTTGTCATTAACATTAATATAGTGGGTGTATTTTTTTCCCAATACACATGACTAATTCATTTAATGTAGAGGTGTGATACTCATGCAATTTTTTTATTTTTTTTTTAAATTAATAAATTAAAGATATATACTATATCCACCAATTAAATGTAGGCTAGGAGTGGTATAGGAAGTTCTATTTTCTCAATAAGAAAATTAGAGGTGTCAATTTTTTCTTGATTTAAGTAAAATAAGACAGAGACGAGAGATATTAATTTCAAATTTCTAGAGAGAGAGAGAGAGAGAAAAAGAGAGATGTATTTTATTTATTTTTTAAGATAATATATATATATATATATATATATATATATATAATTATAATAATTATTTAATATTGTATTAAAAATAGAGAAAAATTAAATTACAAGTTTGTCAAATTTAAATTAAATTATTTTTTATTTATATTAAAAAAATTTGTTTAAAAATTAATAAATGTAGGAAGCCGTATAAGAAGTTCTATTTTCTCAATTTGACATTTATACACCAATGAGTTGTCGTCAACATTAATATAGATATAACCAATTCATTTAATCTAGAGGTGTAATACTCATGCAATAGAATTTTCATTTTTAGAGAAAGTGTTAAATGTAGGCTACAAGTGGAGTGGTATAGGAAGTTCTATTTTCTCAAAAGAAAATTATAGGTGTGAAGTTTTCCTCAATTTGACATTCATACATCGATGATGTGTATAGTGGGTGTATTTTTTTCTCAATTTAAAATAAAATAAGACGAAGACGAGATATCAACTTGAAATCAAATTTAAATTAAATTATTTTTTATTTATATCAAAAATTTTAGTTTAAAAATTAATAAGTAGGAAGTCGTATAAGAAGTTCTATTTTCTCAATTTGACATTTATACATCAATGAGTTGTTGTCAACATTAATATAGATATAACCAATTCATTTAATCTAGAGGTGTAATACTCATGCAATAGAATTTTAATTTTTAGAGAAAGTGTTATTCTTATTAATCATAATTTTTTAATTTAAAAATTAATAAATTAAAGATATATACTATATCCACCAGTTAAATGTAGGCTACGAGTGGAGTGGTATAGGAAGTTCTATTTTCTCAAAAGAAAATTATAGGTGTGAAGTTTTCTTCAATTTGACATTCATACATCGATGATGTGTTGTCATTAACATTAATATAGTGGGTGTATTTTTTTCCCAATAGACGTGACTAATTCATTTAATGTAGAGGTGTGATACTCATGCAATTTTTTTATTTTGAGAGAAAGTGTTGGTTATATTAAAAAAAATTAAAATTAATAAATTAAAGATATATACTATATCCACCAATTAAATGCTTCTAAAATGGTATAATATTACCTTAAACATCACTTACAAAATATAATTCTACAGCTCTAAAGTCATTTTCATTTTATAATTCGAAGTCATGAAGCATGGGCAAGATGTGGGACCCATGTAAACCTCGGAGAGGATGGCATTTAATGTTTTTAAAATGAATTGAAACTCAAGAAGCATGCGGAAGAAGTAGGGCCCACGTACACCTTTGTGTCTTACTGTACGTGCCTCGATATAAATGCATGTCTCTGAGTAATGGTTTCACTAGGAATGCAATTATGGGGGAAACACACGTTCATGAATGCTATTTCGAGCCTCAAATTTTTGAATTTGGAAGAAATTGCCTGCTAACGGTTATTGTCATTTTTATCGCAAGTGCTTCAAACAAATGGAATAGGGGAAAAAATGAACCTTCATGTGTACACTCATTGTTACTATAGATAGAGTTCTAACTTAATTATTAGAGTTTGTTCAACGATTTTATTAGATTCGAGAGCATTAAAATGGTTCTAATAAATATTTTTTAAAATTAAGTTTATATTATATTAAATGTAAATTATGCTACATTTTATGTAGATTATGCTACATTTAATGTAAATTATATTGAAGTTGAAATTTTAAGAAATGTGTAAGAGAGATTGATAGAAACTTTTATTTGTGAGCAAATGGTAATTAAAGAGAAGATAAAATGTTTAATCGATAGTAAAAAGATTTATTAAAAATGTTAAGTTGGATGGTCAGTCATCAACCCAATATTAATGAGAACACATAAATAGTTAAACCCTTGAGCCTACTTCGTCTTTCTCATTTTAGCTACTTCAAACATGTTGTTGTTGAAAGCTCATTTCAATTACCTCAAATTTTGCTGCACATATTAAATCTTGATGGGAGTTTTTAAAAAAATAGAAACAACTAGTGCCAATATAAAATATTTGGAAGAATCTCATTTGAACAATGTGAATAAATCCAAGGCATATACATCCTTTTTTTATCTCAAAAAGTCAATATTTATTATTTTTTAATTAATAGAAGTGGGACATGATCTAGTAATGTTCCACACAAAATATAAATGCTACCTAAGATTGATACATGTATGAAATGAGTGTGAAGGCAGAAACTTGCATTCTTAATTTGGTTGGTATCAGTTGTTATTCAACAATCAACCCAATCTCAAAAGGCAAAAACTTCTAAATTCGCATTCTTAATGAGACTGAAGAAATATGAAAACCCTCGAGCTTGTTTCCTCTTTTACAATTTGGCTACTTCAAAATTATTGTCAATTACATCACACTCTACTAAGGGGATGAAATCTTAATTATAGTAAAAGTATAAAAATAACTAGTAACTATATAAATATTTGGAAAAAAAAATCATTTGAACAATGTAAATTGAATCCAAAGGATCTAATTTATTTTCATGACCTAAAAACTTATTATTTGTTTGACTGATGGATGTGGTATTTTTTTATCACTAAAACATGCACCCTTGCTACGTACCTAGCTTAGCTAGTCATTGAAATATGGGAAGATCTTGCAAGTGTGGGCTTTCATAATAAGTTCGATCAAACTCCAAAAAGGGTTGATTTGTGTGGTTTATCACCTAGACTAACTTATACTACTAATTTTTGCTATGTAGAAAATGACATAAAATGAACCTAAAACTATGGAGAGGATGTGCCAAATTGTTATTGATACCTGCACCATTGTTTTGACACACAAATGTTGAATATTTTGAGCTATATGATATATGAAATTAATTCTAAAAGGATATATGAAGTAAATTTTTACAACTAATACCTGTTTTCACAATGACACAAATTATAACATATACAAAATATACATTTTTTTAATTTAAAGTTGTTAAAAATGAACTGTATATTTAAAGATTTGTGTAGAAATCATATATCATGCTCTATGTGCATCCATTAAAACAAGATTTTGAAGATTAAAAGCTTAACTTTATATATAAAAGATATTTTTACAGTAGTACATAGTCCTAAAAATGCTTTGATATTACATAAAAAAAAAAAAGAATTACAGTGCCTTTTTTCAGCCTTGGAAATAGAGCTACATGAGTTATAGTGTTGAATGTGACAAGAGAGATTTGTATATAGACTAAAATAATTGAGTTATAGTGTTGAATGTGACAAGAGAGATTTGTTTATAGACTAAAATAATTAGTCAATTTTTTTGGTAAGGAATGAGAGAAACTATTCCTAGACTTCCCTATTACCAGTTCAAAAGATTCATGAACATAATGACGTGCTTTCTTTTATTTGCTAGGTCAGACTTCTCCTTTGCTTCTTAAGTACTCCATGATATTGATTGAATGAAGGATCCTTGATTATTCTAACCTTGTCCATATGAAAATTCTCCTTAGCAGACAGCCCCTTGATGCTTGGAAGTGACCGAGATTGATTCAAGTTAACTCCTAAATTCTCTCATCTATTGCTTGAGTCCTTCAACAAGTTCCCAAGATGCTATCCACTTGTTCATAAGTGCCCTTTAATCTTCTTAACTATTGAAAACCCTCTCAAAGTTTTTTTTTTAAAGAGGGGCGAGGGGGGTGGGGTGATGACCTACAAGAAAGGTTTGAAATACTCGAAAGACCTAGGAGGATGTGAGAGATATTCTAGAACAAGAAATATGTGGCATAAATGTCTCATTCATCAAACCTTCTTTCACCTTTATATTTCAATCACCTTCATTCAGTTTCATGCTTTCATCAAACAATACTCTTCACCCCACACGTAACCTCCTCTTGTTGCCTTCAATATCTCACCTCTACTCATTGTCATGTCTAATACTCACCGCCTTTTCGCTGTCATATCTAAAACTCTATCCTCCAAAATCTGTCATTCAATATGCGTATTTCTGCTCTAAGATCCTTAATACACAATCGATCTATTTTCAAATTTCTTGTGACTGTCTCTTTGATGTCTTCTTTTTTAATGCATTCCCTTTCTACTGTCACATATCATTCTCCCCTTCATTATATTGTTGTGATGATTGTTTTAAAAACCAATGTCGTGTTGCTCAAGTTTTCAAGGACTCGGCCCCGTGAAAGACTGTAATATTGGAATGATCTCGATGTAAACTATGTTTCATACCTTTTTTTTGTCCATACATGATTTCAAGGACTCTACCTTGTGAGGTTTGGATATTATTTGGACTTTTTTTTTATGTTTGTGACTCTAATTTTCTCTTTTCATGACTCTCATAGACACTCCATTTCTTAATCACTATATGCAAGTACACACTCTTCTCCCATGCATAGTAATTTGGAACTACAATATTAGAACTATTTTTAACCCAAACATTGTCATCACTATAGAAAGATTTGAGAGCTACTATCTGTTATTCACTTTCCAGTAGTTACCTGCACTTAAAATATATTGCAATTGAAATTTATTTTGAGGGTCTGATCTCTTTTTACTTTTTGTTTATGTGATCTTTGCCCTCTATGTCTTCTAACATATTATTCTTATTATGTTTGATCATTGTGCATTGTTGACTTCTTATAATAGGTTATTAGATGGTATCTTCTTGCCCCTTAACATTGTATCATTTTTCACATATTAGGAAAACTTCATAACTTCATATACTGTAATTCTAGTGTAATTTTCAATTTAAGATATACTAAAGGTTACATGTGAGCATTTGAGAGCTCTTTATAACTACGTGGAGCCACCATTCACTCTCCATAGTAGGGATTTTAGTCTTTCAAGACAAAACATATCATCCCCCAAGACTATAGTGGAAAAATACTATCATGGAAAAATTAAATATTCAATCAACTTGACACTCAAAGCCTTACTATGACAAAACTCTTATGAACAATCCTCAAATAATATTTATTGGCTTGATAGGTATAATATATTGATAGTTCATTGATTGGTATGGTTTCCAACAAATTTGCTAGGGGTGTTGAGACGTGCACAAGTTTTATGAAGAAATATATGCATAGAGTTCTCACTATCTTTATGTCTCAAACATACATATGATATCAACATTCATTGTGTAAAAATGATGCTAAAATAAGAAAAATCCAAATAGAAGGACAAGTTACATCTTTTAATACGCAAACCCTAAATAGGGCTTTCATACTTTGACATTTTACAAGGCTTTAAACAAATATTGACAAGGGCTTTGATAGGAAACAAGAGTGTTAACAATATTTTAAGAATATGCTCCACTTGAAAGTTTATGAAAGTATGAATAAAACCCCTAAGCTAACAAGACAATCCTTGCCTATGATAATAAATTCTCATAAGAGACATTAACTCTAGATCTTTGTCAGCTTCATTTGACTATTACAAAGGATTTTTAATTCACTTTCTTATCTTACATTCTCTTATCATATTAGAATGTTTGATTGTCCTCTCATATACTATATGTCTATCTTCAATATACTACCTTTTGGCTCATAGTCATCAAGGACCTATCTTGACTAGAGTTCTAAAGTCATATTAACAACAACATTACATGGCTTTGCTAATACTAAAAACTTCAAAAATGGTTAAAATAACCCATTTAAGATTGTTTGGCAATCGTTTTGTGACTTTACCATGTTATACTCTCACATTTGGTGTCGACGTTAAGGACAAACTCACCATATCAAAGGACAATCCATATATCATATGACATAAGAGAAGTGGTAAAGAACATTCATGAAAAATAGTCTCTTTGTAGTGCCCACCCTTTAGTTACTTTTAGTTTATAGTATTAAACTATTTTTGGCCACTTACATATGTGCGTTGACTATTCTAGTTTTTATTTACAGTTGATATTGTATAATATTTTGTTGGATTTTAGCTAGTAAGAATCATGGATTTTGCATAATTTTATGTGGTTACAATTAGACTTATGATTAGTTTTATGACGTTTATCTCATGCTATGATGACATTTATGATTATGGATTACAGACAATACTAACACTATATTTGTATGTACATGTGCATCATATGTATGCTTTTACTTTTTGTATAATGTGATTTTTATGCTATGAGGCAAGATCGTAGTTACTTGCGAGTGAGACCCATACTATTTACCGTTCTCAACCATTGTTTGTTACATATTATATGTATGCACATGTTCGTGTTTGTGATGACATGATTCTAGGTACCGGGCATCGTCTTCTCTGAATTGGAAGGAGTGAACGTGCCCTATCACAACATCTCAATGGTAAGAGGGGGAGATAACGAACAGGTCCAAAACCTCAACTTAAACCACTTATTGTCCTGAAATAGTAGACAAGTTCTAATGTTGTTACCCTTCGAATCTGTCAACGTGACGTGAATTCGAGAACCTTTCCTTGTGTTTGAGTTTTGGTTATTTGACTTAGTCAGGTTTTCAAGTTGTATGCTTGGTTTGAGGTGATATTCATGTTAGAATAGAATATGACTTTATTATATTTATTAATGGTAGATTTATTATTTATACTATTAATTATAAGAATTATAAAATAAGAGGGTATTTAATTAATGAAAATTAATTAAATACATTTTTTATTTAAAAAGATGTAATTAAATTCCTAACTTTTATTATTAAGGGTTTGATCAATTGTTAAATTCTAGATTGATTTTAAACTTGAGTTATTTGAGGATAATGATGGAATTTTATTAAATTAAATCTTTTGACTCAAAAGTCAACTTGAGTTACTTTTGAACCTTGGGATGAGTTTAGAAACCCTAGGTTGAGTAGTTTTTTTTCTATTTTAGAAAAAATTTGGTTCATTATTTTTAGAACAGCTTGAGGGAATTTGAGCTCTGAATTTTGACGAGGAATTTTTGAAAGTTGAGGAGTATCTTGGAAAGATTAACTGTTTGCTATTGGATTAGTGGTTTCAGATTTGTGGATATTTTGAGGTAGGATCTTAGATCTGAAATTGTTTTCCTGTATTTTAATATAAATCTTTTATTTTAAAATTTGTATTTTTGCTTAAAATCCAATTTTGGTTGATAGAATAGATCTAGAACTCGTTCAGTGTGTTCTAGGATAGATTATGACTAGATCTATGGATTCAGATTTGTAGAAAATGAATCATAGAATCCAGACCTGTGATTTTAGAAAAAAGAGTTATTCTTAAAAAATAAATTATGTGTTGTTGAGAAATTCTTCAAAACTGTTTTATATGCACAATCAGACTTAGAAATAAAACCCATTATGGTTTAAGGAAAAACAAGAACATTGTTCTTTTATCAAAATTAGTTATTGTTGTTTTATATATATATATATATATATATATATATATAACTTATTGTTTTTTACAGGACTCGGTTCTGTATTTTTATTTTATAGAGAAAAAAAATTATGTAAACATGGTTTCTTTTTATACGTTAATTTCTCATGGGTTCCCTAGCAGGGAGTTACATTTGGTATTAGAGCCCAAGGTTTCTCTACATTGGGATCTCTGGTAATCGCATACGCCCACTAGTTGTTAGTAGTTGAAAACTTAAAACAAACTTAGACATATAACACTCTTCTAATCCAGACTATTGTTTTATCACCATATACCATGTCTTTATTTTATGAATTATTTTGGGTTAACGTTTCTCCTCGATGTTGATATAGGAAAATGGTTACCGGGACTAGATCTACTACTGAAGGTCGTCGGGTAGGCGATAGTAGAGGGTGCGGGAGGGGAAAAATTCTGAGCGCGTCTGCGAGTGCTAGA
>MU224564.1:405477-429458 GCA_018584345.1 Thuja plicata
CTAGACAGCTAATGCAGGTCATTTCAGATCGCCTTCCCAAGGAAAACAAGGATCAGAGAGATGAGCATCATCATATTGAGGAGGAGGTTAGACATAGATCCAGAAGCGCGAGTAGGAAGGGCATTGCGGGTGATCAGGGGGTCACTAAGGTCAATCAGATGAGAGACCCTCTTAGATCACGACCACCTTCATTCAATGCTATTGGTACTGGGTTTGAGGTAGAGACATGAATCATTGCATTGGATCATTGTTTTTCTATGTAGCAGTTTGATACCAATGTCAAAGCAAGGTTTGTTATCATGCGCCTAAAGTGTTTTGTAGCCATGTGGTGGAAGATCGATGAAGATAAGGTAGTGCTTAGCATGAACACCACCACTTGGGAATTATTTCTCAAGAATTTTTGTGAGCGGTTCTTATCGGACTAGTGGCACCAACAACGCGCAAATGAATTCCACAATCTGTGACACTTATCCATGACAGTTCAGGAGTATGAACGTCGATTCTTCAAGATGAAGCCATATGCAGGATTTACTGATAAGTCTCCACTGATGGTTCAAAATTTTATTAGGGGGCTTAATGGCTACATCATTGGGGGAGTTAAGGTTTTTGAACCTAATACCCTTAAGGGGTTAGCCAATAAAGCTACTCTAGTAGAGACAAATGAGACTTGTGGTCATAGTGGTCAGATGGGTGTTCAGACTGGGGGATCTGTTTCTTTGGGTTTTAGAGGTAATCAGTCCTAAGGGTCTGGGAACTTAGAGAAACCTTTTTCTCGGTCTAGGCATAATCAGAATCAGCAGCAGAAGGGTCCATATCCTCTAGATCAGAGTGGTGGTTCTCAATCGAAGAGCTTCCATAACTTTTAGCACAACAAGCACAACCAGTCTAGTCATCCAACATAGAGCTCACATTCAGTAGCTAGTAGAGGCAGATGTCAAAATTCTAGTGTACCCTCCTCTGGGAGAGGTTATGGTAGAGGTGTTGGTTGCTTTACTTATGGTCAGTTTGGACACATTGCAGTGAATTGTCCTTAGCGTGCACTAGAGTTTTCAGGGCAGAGGACCGTAGCCTTTGGGCCTATAGTAGGAGATAAAGGTAGATCTCATAAGGTATTTTCAAATATGGATCATCATGAGGCAGAACACTAGGGCACAATGATAGAAACTTTGGGTGATACTATAGGTATTTCTCTTTCTATCTTGTTTTATTCAAGAGTTATATATTCTTTTATATCTCCTTTTGTAGTAGAGCGATGTGGGATTGTGGAAGTAAAGCAAGACATAAGTTGGCAAGTAGAGTTAGCCTCTGAGGCAAGGGTACCAACAAATTTTCTACTGCTTAAGTGTGAGTTGAACTTGGGTAGATTCACCACCTTGGTGGACCTTCGTGTGATTCCCTTGGGATCATAAGATGTTTTCCTTAGAATGGATTGGTTAGAATTTCATGGAGCCAGCATTGATTGTCGACAAAAGATTATCAAATGCAAGGATGATGCTGGCAAGGACATGGAGATTTTGGGTATTCAACATCCTATTTCCCTTCATATGATTTCTGCCATGCAACTCAAGCAAAGAATGCAAAAGGGATGTCAATTTTTTGTTGTATCTATGAATGAGCTAGATGAAGTTGAGACAGAGGACAAGACTCTTGACTATCCTATTCTTCAGGAATTTATATATGTCTTTCCAAGCATATCTTGTCTATGCCACCAAACTGTGACATAGATTTCCTGTATTGACCTCATTCCATGAGAAGAGCCTATTTCTAGAGCTCTATACCAGATGACCACTTAGGAGTTAAGTGAGCTACGAATTCACTTAGAAGATATTTTGGAAAAGGGATACATTCGACGGAGTGTCTCCCCATGGGGAGAACCTTTTCTCTTCATCAAGAAGAAGGATGGATCCTTACTCTTGTGCATCGACTATAGAAAGTTGAATAAGGTAACAATCAAGAACATGTATCCTCTGCCAAGGATTGATGATTTATTTGATCAGATTAAGGGAGCTAAGGTGTTCTCTAAGATATATCTCAAATTGGGATATAATTAGTTGCATATCCAGGATGCAGATATTCACAAGACTACATTCCTCACTCGCTATGGACATTTTGAGTTCACAATATTTCCTTTTGGCTTGAAGAATGCTCCATCAGTCTTCATGTGCTTGATGAATGGAGTATTCCTCTCTTATCTTGTTTTCTTTGTTCTTGTCTTCTTGGATGATATATTGATATATTCTAAATCCCTAGAATAGCACGAGGAAAATATGTGACAAGTTTTGTAGTGCCTTTGGAATAATCAGTTGTATGCCAATACAAAAAATGTGACTTATTTTAGTAAGAAGTTCAGTACCTACGCCATGTGATTTCAGGCAAGGATATCTCAATGGATCCCTCAAATATTCAAACAATAGTGTATTGGCCAGCACCCACTAATGTGTCTAAGGTTCGTAGTTTCATGGGATTGGCTGGATATTACCGATGATTTGTTCAAAACTTCTCTAGAGTTTCTCATCCTATCACTTCTCTTAGGAGGAAAGGAAAGAAGTTCTTTTGGATAGAGAAGTATGAAGAGGCCTTTCAAAACCACAAGGAGTGTTTGACTAGTGAACCTATTCTAGCAGTACTCGATTCATTGGGTGAATTCATGTTGTGTACTGATGCTTCTTTGGAAGTATAGGGGCAATCCTTATGCAAGAAGGACATGTGATTTCTTATGAATCTCACAAACTCAAGGATCACGAGTTGAACTATCCTACACTTGATCTTGAGTTAGCAGTAGTAGTTCATGAATTGGTTCGATGGAGACATTTTCTATTGGAACATCGGTTTGTTCTTCGTAGTGATCATCGCAGTCTAAAGTATATCTTTAACTAGCCTAATTTGAATGTTAGGTAGATACGGTGGATAGAATTCCTTTGTGAGGATGACTTTAAAGTTAAGTATATTTAGGATAAGGAGAAAGTGGTAGCTAACTCCTTGAGTCAGAGGAGGCATGAGATATCAACATTGACCCTATGTGTAGATTTACGGAGTCATATACTCCAGGCACTTCCTGCAGATACTTGGTATCAGGAAGTGAGCGTAGAGATTAAATTAGAGAGGCCTTTAGAGGGAAGATATGTAGGTTATGTTCTAGAGACATATGGTATTTTATGTCACACAAGTCAGATATATGTACCCCCATCAAATGATCTTTGTACATTGATCCTATCTGAGGCTCATCGTGCACCTTACTAGACACATCCAGGTGTCAAGAAGATTCATGTGGATATTAGACAACTTTAATATTGGACTGGTATAAAATGTGACATTGTTAATTTTGTGGCAAGATGTCTAGAGTGTTAGAGGGTTAAGGCAGACCACCAACATCTAGCAGGACTTTTATAGCCTAATCTCGTTCTATCATGGAAATGGGATATCATCTCGATGGATTTCATCATCGGTTTGGCTATGAATCCTTGCAGACATGATGCTATCATGGTCACTATTGACCAATTGACCAAGGTGGTACACTTTTCTCCTATGAGAGAATCCTATACAGAAACTTCAGTGGCTAAATTCTTTATGCAGGACATTGTGAGACTAAGTGGTATTCCCTGCAGGATTATATCAGATAGAGATCTAGTATTCACTTCTAAATTTTGGACTTCATTACAGCACAATCTAGGAGCACAACTTAATTTCAGTTCAACATATCATCCTGAGACCAATGGTTAGACAGAGCGGGTCACTCAAGCATTAAAGGATATGTTTAGGATGTATGTCATGGAAAGACATACTTACTAGGAAGACTACCTATATCTGGTTGAGTTTTCTTATAATAATGGTTACTATAGCTCTATTGGTATGTCACCTTTTCAGGCTTTGTATGGTCATCCTTTTTATACACCCTTGAGTTGGGATAGGCTAGAGGACCATATTCTACTAGGTCTTGAGATCCTTCAAGATATGGAGCAGCACTTAGAGCGCATTCAAGAGCATTTGATCATAGCCCATGATAGACAAAAGAAGTATGTAGATGCTCATAGGGTGGATAGACAGTTTGCAATTGGTGATAGGGTATTCTTGAGAGTGTGTCCACATAATATTCTGATCCATTATGGAAAGGGTTCAAAGTTGGCACCTCATTTTGTAGGCCCTTTTGAGATTCTTGAGAGGATAGGACTAGTTGTTTACTATCTTGCATTGCCACCTAGCTTAGCTCGCATTCATGATGTTTTCCATGTTTTAGTTCTTAGACAGTATATTCCAGGTGTGACACATGATCTTGATTGAAATTCCTTATAGGTAGAGGATGAACAACTGTCTTTAGATCCCATTCACATTCTGCAGCAAAAGATTTGACCCTCAGGGATTGCACCATCAAGCAGCTAAGTGTCTAATGGGACCCTTTTAATGAGTCAGCAATAACTTGGGAGGACGCAACGAGATTACAGGATTTATATCCCTCCCTGTTTGTAGGCTTCCAGGAGTAAGCCTAATCTAAGGGGGGTGAATGTAGTGCCCACCCTTTAGTTTCTTTTAGTTTATAGTATCAAACACTATTTGGCTAATTACATGTGTGCATCGGCTATTCTAGTTTTATTTACAATTGATAATATATAACATTTTGTTGGATTTCAGTTAGTAAGAACCATGGATTTTGTGTAATTTAATATGGTTACAGTTAGACTTATGATTAGTTTTATGATGTTTATCTCATACTATGATGACATTTATGATTATGGATTACTGACAATAATGACATATATTTGTATGTACATGGGTCATATGTATGCTTTTACCTTTTGTATAATGTGATTTTTATGGTATGAGGCAGTGTTGTAGTTACTTGCATGTGAGACCCACATGATGTACCATTCTCAACCATTGTTTATTACATATTATATGTATGCACATGTTCATCTTTATGATGACAGGATTGCAGGTACCACACATCATCTTCCCTGAATTGGCAGGAGTGAGTGTGCCATATCGCAACATCTCAATGGTAAGAGGGGAGAAAAAACAAACATGTCCAAAACCCCAACTTAAACCACTTATTGTCCTAAAATAATGGACAAGGTTATGTGTTTTTACCCTTTGAATTCGTCAAGGCGACGTGAATTTGAGAACCCTTCCTTGTGTTTGAGTTTTGGTTATTTGACTTAGTCAGGTTTTGAGGTTGTATGCTTGGTTTGAGGTGATATTCGTGTTAGAATAGAATATGGTTTTATTATGTTTCTTAATGGTAGATTTATTAAATACAATTAATTATAGTAATTATAAAATAAGAGGGTATTTAATTAATAAAAATTAATTAAATACATTTTTTATTTAAAAGATGTAATTAAATTCCTAAATTTTATTATTAAGGTTTTGATCAATTATTAAATCCTAGATTGATTTTAAATTTGAGTTATTTGAGGATAATGATGGAATTTTATTAAATCAAATCTTTTGACTCAAATGTCAACTTGAGTTACTTTTGAACCTTGGGGTGAGTTTAGAAACTTTAGGTTGAGTAGTTTTTTTCTATTTTAGGAAATTTTTGGTTCATTATTTGTAGAATAGGTTGAGGGAATTTGAGCTCTGAATTTTGACGAGGAATTTTTGAAAGTTGAGGAGTATCTTGGAAAGCTTAACTATTTTCTATTGAATTAGTGGTTTTAGATTTGTGGAGATTTTGAGGTAGGATCTTAGATCTGAATTTGATCTTGTCTGTATTTTAATATAAATCTTTTATTGTGAAATTTCTATTTTTTCTTAAAATCTAGTTTTGGTTGATAGAATAGATCTAGAACTCATTCTCTATGTTCTAGGATAGATTATCACTAGATCTGTGGATTCAAATTTGTAGAAAATGGATCATAGAATCCAGATCTGTGATTTTAGAAAAATGAGTTATTCTTAGAAACTAAATTATGTGTTCTTGAGAAATTCTTCAAAAATATTTTATATGCACAATTAGACTTAGAAATAAATCCCATTATGGTTTAAGGAAAAACAAGAACGTTGTTCTTTTATTAAAATTATATATATTTATTAAAACAAGAAATTTTTTATAGTTATTACTGTTCTAGTATATATATATATATATATATATATATATATATATATATATATATATAACTTGTTGCTATTTTTTTACAGAACTAGGTTCTGTATTTTTTATTTTTTTTAAACAGAGAAAAAAAAATTTTTGTAAATTTAGTTTCTTGTTATAGGTTAATTTCTCTTGGTTTCCCTAACCAGACGTTACACTCTTTCTAATAGACTCAATATAGTGTCTTTTGACCTCATTGTCATTTGCATCGTACATGATGAGAGTATGGGCTCTTTAAGAAAAGGTAAGGATTTTAATAAAAATAAATCTCTCTTTCAAAAAATGAATCTAACATATACAGTATAATATTATTTTCTATGGTTGAAAGTTGATTTTCTAAGGACCAAACAATTATTACAATACTTTGTTTACTTGTCTTAAATGCATTTCCATGTGAAACTACCTTGGAACAAGTCTTCAAGGTGTTGAGACTAGGAAATAACAATGAAAACAATATGATATGTATCCTTCATTATTGAAAAATGTTAATAATATTCAGGGTTGAAAATTGCCATGGCCAACACGTTGGGTTTGAAGATGTTTTTTTTTCAGAATTCATTCGAAAGGTTGCTTGTTTTCGGTGGAAAGGAAACTTGTGTGAAGTTGGAGTGGGCAGTTTGGATAAGAAGGATGATACTTAGGAGCATTAGATTGGGGAGGAGGAGCATTGATCAGACGCAAACAATGATACCTCCTTCTGACCACAAAAAGAAAGCAATCTCTAACTGAAAAAAGAAAACAATGGCCTGAGTCCCTATCTGATCCGAAAACAACTCCCGTATGGGAACTTCGAACATCAAGAGCTCGCATCAAAACTTGGTTTTTGGGGTTTACTAATAACCACACTGGAAAATGGGATAAGGGCATGGGATTTTTTATGTCATCATTGTTGTATACCACTAGCATTTCTTTCTTTTGGTTTAATATAGAGACCCGGGACACGACTCGTGACCTCACAGTAGGGTGCAGACAGAGATAGGGATCAACCTTCCTTGCCACCCGCACCCACCCATTCTGATACAGTAGGCATTGAACCGACTGAACCTAGAATGGAATATACCTCCACTTTAACTACCTCCACTTTAATCTAGACTTCCAGATTCTATACGTAACATGCCCACTCTAAATTGTCGGACCCTACTATTCTATGGAAAATATTGATCAGAGGGCCTAACATCAATCATTTTTCTAGCTCTACCCCCTATCCCCTATGATGTGTAAGGGTTGGCCCTACTATTCTATTATTCCCTATTATTCTATGGGGACCTGCCTCCCTCAATATAATAGAAGGGGCCGACACCCAACCTTTAGTGGATCATTAGAGTCACGAAAATGACTGTTCAAGAAATCCAACTGCTCAATTGGGGTGGGGAATAATTTTATAATAGGGCCTAACCATCTCTCCATTTCTCAATGGTGTTTGGTGAATATGATTGTCCCCCCTATAGTCGTCATTAGATTATTCAACCCAACTATAGCGGGGTGCCCTATTATTATATTATTCCCCGCCCTATTCTATGGCCCCCTATGGCCAGATTCTATATGTCCTATTGCCATGGTAGGGGGCCCCACCCTTGTTGAATAGTAGGGCGGCTAGGCTATCACAATTGGTCCTGCATGTTCACCCGCAAGGTGGCCCCTACTATTTTATGGCTAGTGTCACCCTACTATTATATTATTGTTCCCTACCAACCAACCCGGTACGCCAGATTCTATATGTAACATGCCTACCCCGCCCTCTATAGCAGCCCTCTGCATGCTAGCTACATGCACTAGCTTCTATCTAGAATTGGTCACCCATCGGATAGAGCCATAGTAGTTTGCATTACTAGATGGGGGACCCCAACACTATCTCCTCTCACCCACCTGGGCATGTTACATATAGAATCTTCCTTTAGAACCATTGGTCGGCCTGCCTAAAGTTGGTAGATTCCTTCTTTAAATGCTTCATGTGTGGTTTGTATCTCCAATTATGGTTTCCCCATTGCCCCATCATTAATTCTCCAATTATAGTTCCCATGTTTCCCCATCATTAATGAGCTACTACCCTACTACTATAATAATTGACCCATCCATATTCACACTCTCAATTCGGCTGGCCTTCTACTTGGGGTTTGGAAAATATGACTGGAAAAGTGACCTGCCCCCTCCCTTTCCTAACCCCAGCCCCAAATTTCTAAAAATTCTAGTTTATATGACTGGCAAAGTTACTGACCTAGCTCCCCCAACCAAATTGTCGGGCCTTCTGCATGCCTGCTTCTCTTTCCCTCCTCACCTTCACTGCGTTTAGGTGAGTGATAACCTCAACTCTACTCTCTATTTCCCTCCAATATAGAAGAATAGCCATTTCTCTGAGTTGGGAAATTTCTTCTGGTCCCCATAGAATAGTAGGGCACATTCATGTGACCCAAAAAAATTTACCCTATAAATTCTATGGCGATTGTTGGTTTCTTAAGGGACTGGCCTAAGATCCCCATAGAATAGTAGGGCACAATCATATCAGCCAGGAAATTGAGAAATGGAGAGTAGCCAATGAACTTCTTTATCTTCCCCCCACCCTACACTATTGTTTCTCACCCACCCGAACTCTATTATCCTCCCACCCTAGAAAAAATATAGTAGTTCTTCCCACCCCCTTTAGAATAGTAGGGCCATAGAATTATAGGTTCACAAACAACTAGAATTCCCTCCTATAAAGCCCCTGGGTGTATTAATTGTTCTGGTGCAGAGGGATTATCTATCTGCCAGGAGCAGCAATTAGGAGAGAGGAAGAAGGATGTGGAATAGAAAGAAGGTGGGATCCTACGAATGCGGCTCCAAAATGCAACTAATGTTCTAAAGCCCTGATCAACAGCTATTTGAATTCTTCCATTTCTCACCCAGATTTCCAGGAATGGACTCTATTTACATATTTAGAACCAATCAATGGCCCCTTAACAACCTCACCATGGCTCTTTCTTGTTTGGTGTGGAGCCTGATCAATCTCCAAGTGGGAGATTGTTGATATTGTGGTGACTGATCATGTAGTGGGTATTGATTTTTGTGCTTTTTTGGGGAAAAAGATTTCATTGTTGATATTGTGGAGACTGATCATGTAGTGGGTGTTGATTTTTGTGCTTTTTCGGGAAAACATTTGCTTTTTCAAAAAAAAAAAATTTGTTTTTTTGGGAAAAAGAAGACCGATATTGTAAAACCCTAAAATGGTCAATTTTAGAGGTTTCCCTAAAATGCATGTTATAAGCGGTTGAGATGCATAATGCATTGCAATGTCGGTGTACTATTTTTTTTCATAATAAGAAAGGTTGGATGGCTATGTAGGTGGATGTAGCCCAGGTTTTGGGTGAACCACATTAAATTTGTGTGTTATATGTGTTAAGTTTTATTCTTTCTTTTGTTTTTGCATATAACTGTTTATTCTTATATTGTTCCAGATATGTCAAACCCTAACAATTGGTATCAAGCAAGGTTTGTTTTTGTAGATTGAAAGGACTTTCAGATTTGAGTGGAAGCAATGAAGGATACCAAATTCAAGATTGAAAAATTCAACGGCTAGAATTTTCAGTTATGGAAAATGCAGATGGAAGATTATCTGTATCAAAAGGATTTATGGCGACCATTGGAAGGATCGATCAAGAAACACATTACTATGTCTCGGGAGGACTGGGAGATCATGGATAGGAAGGCACTGGGATCTATTCGATTGTGCCTTGCACCGTCTGTAATATTCAACATATCAAAGGAAAAAACTATCATAGAGCTGATGGAGGCATTGGCTAAGCTATAAGAGAAACCCTCAGCTTCGAATAAGGTATTTCTTATGAAGCATTTGTTTAATATGAAAATGGGTGAGGGAGGATCTATAGGGAATCATTTAAATGAATTTAATATAGTCACCAGTCAATTGTCATCCGTACAAATTTCATTCAATGAAGAGGTTAGGGCTCTCTTAATTTTATGTTCTTTGCCAGAAAGCTAGAATAGCTTGGTTATGGCTGTAAGAAACTCTACCTCTGGTTCAAACACTTTGAAATTTTATGAAGTTGTTGGTGTTATCCTAAGCAAGGAAATGCGATGGAAAAGCATAGGTGAAACTTCAACCTCATCAAGTTCCACTTTTTTCGTGGAGAACAGAGGAAGAACAAGTGAAAGAGGAAAAGGTCATTCGCATGACAAGTCACAAGGGAATTCAAAGAAAGGACGTGCTCAATCTAAAGGAAAGAAAGACTGCTGGTACTGTGGAAAGACTGGTCACCTAAAGAAAGAATGTTGGTCTCAGAAAAACAAACAAGGAGATAGAAATGAAGATGACAGTAAGGAAGCTAATGTTGCAAGTAATACTTTACAAGATGCTTTAATCTTATGTTTGGATAATGTTAATGATTCCTGGGTAATTGATTCTGGGGTCTCATTCCATGCTACACCCCATAGAGAATATTTTCAAGATTATGTTCAAGGTGATTTTGGATAGGTATATTTGGGTGATGATGAGCCATGTCCTATTGTTCGGAAAGGGAAAATAAAGATCAAGTTGCCAAACGGAAATGACTGGATATTGCAGAAGGTAATGCATGTCCCTAATTTAAGAAGAAATTTTATTTCTGTAGGACAACTAAGTAGTGAAGGCTTCATATTCATGTTTATAGACAATGTCTGGAAGGTCACTAAAGGTTCATTAGTAGTAGCTAAAGGTGTGAAGATAGGCACATTATATTTGTGTACTGGTAACACTTATTCTACCTTACCTGCTACTGATAATGTTAATGTAGGGAAAGCTACTATAGATGTTGTAAGAACAGATTCAAAAGTGTGGCACCATAGGCTTGGGCACATGAGTGAGAAAGGGATGAAAATCCTTCACTATAAAAAGCTGTTTCCAGGACTGAAAAATATCGATTTAGAGTTCTGTGAAAACTGTGTTTATGGTAAACAGAAAATAGTCATATTTCTCAGAGTTGGGAAAGAAAAGAAGAGTGAGAAGTTAGAGCTAGTGCATTCAAATGTATGGGGACCGGCTCATGTATCATCTCTTGGTGGCTCTCATTATTACATTATTTTTATAGATGATTCAACAAAGAAAACATGGGTATATTTCTTGAAACAAAAATCTGATGTTTTTGAAACATTTAAGAAATGGAAAGCTTTGGTTGAGAATGAGACAGGAAAGAATTTGAAGTGTCTCAGATCCAATAATGAAGGTGATTATTGTAGCACAACCTTTGAAGATTATTTTTCTATCAATAGAATTCAAAGGCAGAAGATAGTTCCAGGAACCCCATGAGAAAATGGTGTGTCAGAAAGAATGAATAGGACAATCATGGAACGTGCAAGGAGCATGAGATTGCATGTTGGACTGCCCCTTCATTTCTAGGAAGATGATGTAAACACTACAGTCTATTTGATAAACATAGGACCTTCAACCCCTTTGGATGGTGGTATTCCAGAGGAAGCATGGACTGGTAAAAAGGTAAATTATTCATTTCTGAAACCTTTTGGTTGTGAATCTTTTGTCCATGTTGATAAAGAAAATAGAACCAAGATTGATGCTAAATCTCAAAAATGTACCTTCATTAGATATGGAGTAGATGACTATGGTTATCGGTTATGGGAATTTGAAAATATTAAAATAATTAGAAGTAGATATGTTATATTCAATGAGAAGGTCATGTATAAAGAACAGTTGTAGGAAAAGAAGCATGAACAGGTCAAACAAGAATAGGTGGTGTTGGAAGAGCCTCCTGAAAATGAAATGGCAATAGTACTTGATGCTCAGCAACAACAGGTTATCGCACAAACTCCTATAAGTATTAGACCTTCTACAAGGTCAAGTAGAGCTCCTGAAAGGTTTTCTCCTTCTTTGTATTCCATTTTATTGGTTGATGTTGGTGAACCAAAAGAATATGAAGAAGTAATGCAGGTGGATGCTAAACAATAGTAGAAGTTGGGCATGAAAGAGGAGATGGAATCCTTGTTGAAAAAGAAGACTTGGGACTTAGTCTCTTTACCTGAAGGAAAAAGAGCCTTTCCGAATAAATGGGTTTATAGGCTGAAGGAGGAAGATGGAGGAAAGAAAAGGTATAAGGCCAGACTTGTGGTAAAAGGTTTTGCATAGAAAAAGGGTATAGATTTTGATGAAATACTCTCCCCTATGTAAAAATGACTTCAATTAGAATTGTACTAAGTCTTGTGGCTACAGATGACTTGCATCTTGAATAGCTAGATGTCAAAATAGCTTTTCTCCATGGAGATTTAGAGTAGGAAATTTGCATGCAACAACCAGAGGGATATGAGGTCAAGGGTAAGGAGAATTTAGTGTGCAGGTTAAGGAAGAGTTTGTATGGCCTAAAGCAGGCACCCCGCCAATGGTATTTAAAATTTGATATTTTCATGGCTGAACAAGGTTACCATAGATGTCATTCTAATCATTATGTATATTTTAAGAGATTGGACAATGGGAGTTACATTATCCTGTTACTCTATGTTGATGACATGCTTGTTGTTGGGTCCAATATGCAACAAATAAATGAACTTAACAAAAATTAGCAAGGTCATTTTCTATGAAGGATTTGGGTGCTGCTAAGAAAATCCTTGGTATGAGGATTACACGGGACAGGAAAATAGAAGCTTGAATTTGTCCCAAAGTGAGTACATAAAGAAGGTGTTGAAAAGATTTAATATGCAGGATGCAAAAGCAGTCAGTACACCTTTGGCTAGTCATTTCAAATTGACTAAGGAAATGTGCCCAAAGGCACATTAAGAGGAAGATAAAATTTCTAACATCCCATATTCATCAGCTATTGGTAGTCTGATGTATGCAATGGTATGCACATGGCCAAATATTTCTTGTGCAGTGGGAGTTGTCAGCAGGTATATGATAAATGTGGGTATGGAACATTGGAATGTTGTCAAATGGATTATTCGATATTTTAGAGGTACTACTACAAAGGTATTATGTTTCACAGGATCCAGTTCTGCTCTGATTGGATTTGTTGACTATGATTTGGCAGTAGATATTGATACAAGGAGGAGTACTACAGGGTATGTTTTCACTGTAGGGGGTACTATAGTCAGTTGGATTTGTAGATTACAGAAGGTTAATGCACTTTCAACCACTATAGTTGAGTATGTAGCTGCTACAGAAGCTAGCAAGGAGATGATTTGGTTATAATGTTTTCTAGAGGAGTTGGGTCAGAAGCAGGAATATTTCCCAATGTACAGTGATAGCTAAAGTGTCATTCATCTTGCAAAGAATTCTTCTTTTCATTCAAGGACAAAGCACATACAGTTCAGGTACCATTTTATAAGGTATATTTTGGAGGATGGCCAATTATGGCTTGAAAATATTCACACAAGTGACAATCCTGCAGACATGTTCATGAAGGTAGTCCCCAAGGAGAAGTTGGTTTCTTGCTCAGCTTCTATTGGGCTTCTTGACTGATGATGGTGGAGTTAATACATAGCAAAGTCTTTTGTCTAATGGGAGTTGCATGTACTACATTGTCATCTGGTTTTCAGTCTCTAAGTGGGAGATTGTTTGGTGTGGAGCCTAATCATTCTCCAAGTGGGAGATTGTTGATATTGTGGCTACTGATCATGTAGTGGGTGTTGATTTTTGTGATTTTTTGGGAAAAATATTTGCTTTTTTGGGAAAAAGAAGACTAACATTGCAAAACCCTAAAATGGTTTATTTTAGAGGTTGCCCTAAAATTCATGTTACAAGAGGTTGAGATGCATAATGCATTACAATGTTGGTGTACTATTTTTCTGGGTAATAAGAAAGGTTGGATGGCTGTGTAGGTGGACGTAGCCCAGGTTTTGGGTGAACCAGATTAAATATGTGTGTTATCTGTGTTTAATTTTATTCTTTCTTTTGTTTGTGCATATAATTGTTTATTCTTATATTGTTCCAGATCTGTCAAACCTTAACATTTATCACTGATTAATACATAGTTCAATGCACTGATCCTTGTTCATGGAATGTCGATCGATCACTTCTCCTGCTGCTGGTTCTCATCGCTAAGCCATTATTCCCACCAATGAGTATCAGTATTGAAGCTTCTCCCACCCCCAAGTGAAGCGCATCACCTAGCCTCGATGAAGAGCACTTGTTCACCTCAATCGATTAATTGATCATCTCTTCTCTAATCAATGCTCTTCATCTGGATATAGTTCCATTCTGGGGGTGCCTATTTCATCTTACTAATCAAGCCTACTAAGGAGTGGAACCTTACAATTGGTATGAACTATGATAGTGCTCCCAATCGGTGACCAATGCCACATTTAGATCATTGGTGACCAATGATGGACCTCTGTGGTAGGTATGGTTCATATGGTGATCCAGAGGAATCATTCAGTTTGACTAATTGAAAGAACACCCAATCAACTAATCACCCAACTAGAGTTCCCTATGAACACCTTATTCTAGAAAATATAATTGGAGCCCCTATTATTGTCACTTAGATAATATGGAGGGGCAGTCATAGTTGTGAGTTCAATTCTCGATGTGTCGGTAGGTTCCCCTTGCAGAGAGAATCGATGGGCCCCCTTCTATATTATTCGGGGAGATATCATTTGGTTCCCCGTCCTCCCTACTATTATAAGGATAGGGCACAGTCATATAGTTGGGCATGTTACATATATAATCTAGATGGTGCACCAAAATAATCTATTTGTTGGGCTAGAAGTTGGATGACTAGACTAGCTAGTGGGGGTGAAGGATAGAGCGGAGTTGTGGGGAGGAAAGCACAGATAGTAGTTGCAATTAGCCCTACTGCAGACATGGTTGGCCCACCTCTCTAGTTGTGGCCAACCCCAACGGCACCATAGCCCTATATAAGATAGAGTTGGGGAATAATATAATAGAAGGGGGTTGCATAGGCATGTGTAGTGTAAAATATGGCTGACTCTACCCCTAAAGGTAATGGGGATACAGGGTTCGGGAAATGAAACAACTTCTCTATCAGGTGGGAATAATCTATTGTTGGGGGGGGGGCGACTATTAGTGTCATGTGGCCCCCCTCAAATTCTATGGTATATTATTCCATTTCCATATTCTATACGTAACATTCCCCTAGTTTATTGGCAATAATAGGTCGCAAAGGCCATAGAACCATTATAGGTTATCCCTCCCTATAGAATGGTAGGGCACGCTAGTGAAGGTTATCCCGTTGCCTTGGCTAGAATAGTAGGCCATGAAGGTTTCATCCATAGAACTATTTAAGGTTAAGGGTTTGAATCCTTCATTTCATTAAATTGAATTTTTCAGGATTCCACCTTACCTGAATGATAATAAAGGTATGCCGCTAACCTCATCCACACATTTCATTCAGGATTCAGCCAGTAATAATATGAAGGGGGGTACATTGTAGGGTATGAAGGTTACGTGGGTGGTTAGTCTAGCAATAATTCAAGTTCTAGTTATCCCTCTACATGCACCACCCAAGAATAGTTGGATTCGGGTGTGAAACTCCCCATCCACCCCTGGTGTAGAGGTATATTATTGTAGGGGGTTGGGGCCTAAAATTATATGGGAATAATCTAATAATAGGGACCGGCCTATCCTATAATTTAGAAGGGCTGAGGTTATCCCATAATCTTCCCATTTTCCATAGTAGGGGCCCCCTTTTAGATTATTCCCTACAAACCATTCTATAGGCGGTAGATTCTATATGTAACATGGGAGTCATAGAATAGTAGGGGCACCCCACTATTTTGATAGGCGGCCACCCCACTATTTTGAGAGGCTATAGGCTATAGGTTCACCTTCTTGGATAGAATAGTAGGGAATTCAAGTTACGAACCTACCATAGAATTTTAGGGTAGAAAACATTTTCATAGCCCTCTCGCCATATAATTGTAGGGTAAAACCCATTTCCATAGGGTGGGTAGGGGTTTCAGATTCTATACATAACATATCAATAGTTGGGGGTGGGCATGTTACGTATAATATCTTTGAGTTTGGTCGATGACCTGATTACCTCCACCTCCACCTCTCGTCATCTAGAGTTCCCTCTAAATATCATATTTTTCCCAATGCCTTCATTGAACTCAGGTAAGGTTAGCCTAGAATCTTCACTCTATTCAGGATTCTGAGATCACTCCCGCACATGTAAATTTCCCCTACAAAAATCTACCTCGATGGGGGTTGCCCCACTTTTAGATTATTTTCTAGGGTGGGCATGTTACATATAGAATCCCGGGCCCTATTATTCTATTATTGCTAGAATCTATATATTTAATTCAGATTACGCCCTACTATCTGCGTTGAGATTATGGGAAAACCTATAGTTTTTTATGGCAGAATCCTTGGATAGAGAAGAAGGGCATTCATATTATGGGATAACCTCAAAAACAATACATTCATCTTGATTCATCTCTATTGTCAATTGTTTGTATTGATAGTCAGAGTCACTTGACTCAGAGTCAGTCGTTTGTCTCAACCCCCTCGAGATGACAACCTTTCCTAGTTACTTTCCTACCCACCAGGGGTGGGTGGGGGGAGATATAAGGGGAATATTTATTCTCCCATTCCTTTTGATGTAGTATTTGATACAATGTCAAGGTCCCATTCTCCCCGGCACTCCAATACAATGTTTTGAGTAGGCATTAAACTTGATCCATTCCTTCTATTGCAGTAAGCAAGCTTCTTCACTTCACCGATAGTTGAGTCTAGTCATTTTGTTTCAAAGGTCGGGTCGACCCATGCCTATAATCCTACCTAAAATGATAACCTATAACCTAACCCCTAGACTAAAATCCAATTAACCTAAACTCAATTTAACGCTCTATAGTAGGGGGTCAAAGTCAGATAACAATGAATGCCCACTACTCTAGTTCTATCAATCCAATCAGAGGGCCCCCCTCTATATAATTGGCTTCCCTAGGCCCCTCTTTTATATAATTAGTCACCCTACCCCTATATTTTAAGGGCCTCTTTTTGATATAATTAACCCCTCTTTTCTATAATTGGGTCAAGTTGAAGTGATATATGGAAGTCAATATATATAGATGTAACATGACTCGACATGGTATCGTCTAGTTGGGGTATCAGTAGCATACATAGACGTAGGTGATATCCGGTAACTAGACTATAGGCAGAGGTACCACTAGCTAGATAACCATGAGTATCTTTTCTAGTGCTAGAGGTAGATGCAAAGATAGCTCTGGGACAAACAGGAAAGCTCCCACTAGAAGCATCGGTAGTAGTTTCTCTAGCCAGTGATTATTATGTATATGATGCCCTACTATTCACTAGGTTATACCTCATCTGCCCATTCCCCTTAAAATAGTACGGGGTAGGGGTGAAGGTGAGGGGCCCTACTATTCTATGGGATGGGGAAAATTGAATACAAGTATATCAAGTCTTCTAGTGGAGCGGAAGTGGCATATCCAGCACCAGAGAAAGCATAGTTCATCAAGGATATTTTCCATTGTAGATTAGCGGCACATAAGGTTGTCAAATATAAAATAATCTTCCTTGTAACATCCTTTATAACTTGTAAATGATATCGGGTGCCATGATAACTTACTAACACATTACAAGATAATCAAATGTAATAATTAACCCTAAAATTTTGACTTGTACTGTCCTATTAAATCTCAAACTTTTCAAAAATAAATATCCCTCTAATCTCATGCAGAGTAGATTTTGACAAAGTAATAATATATTTTTTACCACTCTACCCTTAGTGCAACTAAACTAGTGAAAAATAAATACTTTGACAAGCAAACCTACACCAAATTTCTTAGTAGTTGTCAAATAAACTCTTTGACAAAAGTGTTAGATAGCTACAAAAAAATGTTAGTGGTTATTAAATTGAGAAACTAACTAAAAACAATGTAGGTTCCAAACCACAGAGCACATGTGGTAACCTCACATTTGCTAAATAGATTGGTGCAATGTTTAAATAGCCTACGCGGGCACTACTCTATCTTGTGCAGACACAAAACTATAGAAATGCAAAAAAATATAAAATAATATATCTTTCTAATCCAAATGCTACAATACATATCAAAAACATTGAAATGGGATTCCTACAAAACCATTTTTAGTTCCCTACAATTTATTCAAATTCTCATTCAACTAGAAAGTATCTTATGCAACTAAAATAACTAGCTAGCCAAAAAGGGACATACATTAAATAGATACAATCAAAATAGGAATATAATAAAAAAGTATAAACACTAATATTCAGGACACATGCACTAAATTGCATAGATATTGAGTCATAATGTAGGCACCAATCACATAGGTGTGGGTTTTGAACCATAATGTGTAGCTGCTAAACCAAAACCTTAGACCTAGAAACTTAAACAACAACTAAAAATTTGGACCAATACTTAGGGATGTATGTCCCATTGGGCATTCCAAAATATAGGAAAGAAAATGTAAAAGACAAAAATATAAACAAATATTGAAATTACTAAAAAAAACTCAAAATCTTATACTTTATCTCTCCATGATTAAGCCAAAGTGATGCACCCAACTCACTTGATTTTCTCTTTATTTAGCTATTATGTGGACTATACTCCAAGAAACATAACCTTCATGAGGATTCTATAACCAAAATATTATCTCATAAGGATGGTATGAATTCAAGTGGTGAGAGATGAAATAAGAAGGTTCCAATTTATAGAGTTTTTAATGGAAGAATGGAGAGCTAAGATGCATAGTGGCATGAAGATTTTAGATTGAATGAGAGAACGTTGTAAGGCTTGAAGGCTTAGCCTTGTGAAAAGTGTCACATGGTAGAAGCATGTGAGAATTAAATTTTTCATGGGGAGGAGAGTAAGATACACTCACACATGTGTGAGCGCATTTTAGAAATAACAAATAAATGACAAGTGGAAATAAAAATGGAAAAGTGTGAGAGTTTAGGATTGGAAAGGTGACAAATGGGAAAAGGGTAAAAGTGTAGGGTGATTATATAGGGAAGCACATTCTCACACATGTGTGATAAACCAATGAAATAATTAGTCAAAGTATAGTGGAAGTGGCATGTGCATTCAAACATTTGTGAGGGTTTGGAGGATATATCACATGACTACAAGTTTGGAGATTTGGAATAATTTAAAATTGGAGAACTTGTTAATGAGGATTAGAAGATATATTAGTTAATCAATTATTATATTAATTAACTAATTAATATTAGAATAATTTATGTGTAGACACCTAAAATGTCCTCAATTAAATAGATATTTTTATTTAATTAGTTATTTTACCATATTTAATATAATATATGGGCTTCAGCCTTTTACCGATATATATATATATATATATATATATATATATATATATATATATATATATAACCATATTTTCTCTATTAATTAAATAATTAATATTTATTTATGAAAGGAAAATACACAAAGTATCATAAAAGAACTAATCAAAGAGCAATAGTTTGAAGGTGGAATGGTACCATAAAAATAAAAAATCAAAACCAACAACAACCACACTGAGATCCAATAAGGAGACACGTGATTTATTAGGAGCTTAAAGAAAATACAATAAAGAGAGAGTGAGCTTAGCATAGAAATACTTCCATATAAGAAAAGAGAGAGGGACCTCAAATATATAGAGGTGAGAGAAAGAGTTACAAATCAACTCCCAAGTCTAATCATGTCATTTATCATCCTATGTGAGTGCAATGTGTCACCTCATAAGGAGGAAATATAATATTCTAAATATATGGAATAAATAAAATGAGTTGTGAGAACTCATAAGAGGACAAATATCTTGTAGGAATATTCCTACAAGAAACAAAATGAGGAAATTAGCTTTACCAAGTAAAGATTAATTCCTAATAATATATTTATTTAATTTCTTGGTCTCTTCCTCTATTATTTATTTATTTATTTAATTCATTAATTCTCTCTCCCATTATTAAATAAATAAATATTTATTTATTTATCCTTGTCCCACCTCTTCTTTTATTAATATAATAAATATTTTTATTGATTTAATTAATTCATTATCATTTTCTCTCTAATCCTAGCCCTTCAACTTGTTTACATATATCATAATCTAAATTTATAGGCATCTGAAAAGAGTCACACATCTCTTCATTCACATTTTCTCAATCCTCTTCCCGCATGTCTAGGTTTTTTAAACTCAAAGATGTGATACCAAAATTTAATGTAGTTCTTAATCTCATCCCTTCATTCATTTAACCTCTTAATCTTATTCACTTCCACCTACCCTCTTAATCTTATCCTTTCATCTCTTAATCTCAACCCTTTATTATTTTGGGGGCCTCCATAAAAAGGACTTTTCCTCTCATTTGGCCTAACAACTGCGATCATACTTACATGCTTTCATTTTTCTTTCTCAAGATATCTTTTTATCACAATTGCATCATCAATCAACTGCATTACATTCATTTATGTCATCGTGTGCTAGTGTTTAATGTTGAGAGAAAATTACTATTAATTACAAGATCTCTAAGGATCGGAGAACAATGAAGTCAAACTTATCATTTGTGTGAGGCATATCTTGTTTATTTGTTTCCATGCACTTGATTTAGAACTCTATTGGTCTTGTTGATTTGATTGTAGATTTGAGGCTTTTGGTTGGGCTATTTGTGCATTTATAATAGCATCACAAATTAATATACACAATATGATAGGACTAAGGTTGAATTTAATTTAATTCGATTAATCAACCTTTAAGAAAAAATAGACAAAATTGTAATTAAGTGTGTACTACTTAGATTTAATGTTTCAAGTCTTTTGGAATGACTATTTTTAAAAAATCGTGAAAAGGGGACTTTGGGTGCAGTTGTGAGCATTTAAAGTTTTGAAAATGAAGGATAAAATTCAAATGATTATAATCAATTTTTGGCGCACCATCTATAAAAATTATATTATCCATTGTGTAGAGATCTTAATCACCTTTTCAATGTCGTAAAAAAATTCAAAAATTATGATAAGAAACACAAAATTTATGCCTATTTTACTGAAGTTTATTTCTTGGGCTTTTCAAAATAGATATCTATGGTTTTGGATATCCATTTTGCAAAAAAACAAATATCTATTTTGAAATAAAGTTAACAAAAACACCTCTAAGAAATAGATATCTATTACTAATGGATATCCATTTTCATTTGGTATTACCACACTAATATTAATTTTCATCCATCCCATACAGAAGTCAATATCCCTTTTCATAATTTTAGTTGAGAAAAAAATGTGTTTTGTTTTTCTTATTTTCACTATTTGGCCCTTGATGATCCTACATTCACCCATGTGAGATCGGACATCAATTTATCAAAATGCATGCTCTATGATCCAACTTAGAATTTTTCAATAAGATTTGTAATAGGTCAAGGCTTCAAAAAAATAGAAAAAGGAACTATAATTCATTAGGATCTAAAACTACATGGATGATCCTAATCTATAAATTTATGGCACAAAATCTTATGTTCAACCATATACCTCAAATGATGACTTTGTGTTTTTTAATTCTTCAATATCATATTCACCTCAGAATAAAACTACCTATGATGCTTAAAAGAATTGGTGGTACCTACTATCTAGTGGAGGAATTTTTGAGTTCTCTTGATTATGATTAGACCCTAAATATTGACTTAATGATGTTAGAATAGTATTAAATACATGCCAAGAAAAATGAAAATGTTTATCTATCTACATATATGTTGATTTAATTAATGATTTGTATGTTTTGGGGTAGATTCATTTTGGTAATATTATAAATATTTGTGTGTAGGATATTTCTAAATTCTTTAGATTTATACTTGTTAAGTGGAAATAAGATAATCCAAAAAAACAAAAATAAACTACTATAGTTTGATTTGAGTAACAAGTATAGAAGTTGGGAAATAATAGATGTGTATTAAAAGTGTATAAAAAGAAAAAGAAAAATGAGACATGTGCACCTAGAATATAGAGAATTCAACAAAAGAAACAAGTTCCAAAGGATGAAATAATGCTTTGGTAAAACTAACTAGTCAAACAAAAAAAAAATGAAGGTGTTATAGCCACCATTACTATTATGTACAATAGGTGTGTCTATAATATATGAGCGCTATTTTATGTCATGATTTTAGGTGTTAAAGGTTATAGAGGCTCTAAAATCCATAGTACCTTCTTACAAAAAAATCCTTCATTTTATTAGTTCACCAATGTGTATTCTAGTAACTCCTAAAGACTACATTGGTCTTATGCTCAAAGTTGGTGGAAGTTAAGCCAAAAAATAGGAAATAATTTAAATTTATTTCCTCTCTCTTTTAGGCTCTATAGAACTTGAGGGGTTTTCCTTTATGGCATTTATTATAAATATGCAATGGATGTATGATCCAATGCCGAGCAGATCAATTCTCATATACTTCTTACAAGGCTCTATGAATTATTTCATAAAACATGTATGCTCATAGTAATCAATTTGATTCAAATACAAGCATATAAATAATAATATATTGTATTATCATAAATTTTAAGCACCTAACATGTTTTTACAATTTCATGATCATTTAGTACCCATCTTAGTGTATTTTTCATAGTAGGACTTCATATGGAAATTAATGGACACCTAAATTCAAATATAAGTCCTATGTCATTTCAATATTGTTTAAAATCAATGTAAACACTTATTCATAAATGTGTTCCTCTATTTCTCCTCCAATCACAGAATTTATTTAATCATGTAGGCCCTATGTTACCATTTGTGGCCTTCGTAATTTATCCCGATCTTAGAACCAGTTGTAATTTGCAATCTAGCATCCCCTAATTATCTGGGACCTGTGGTCCCAATCTGAGCTCTAATTTAGTGGAACATAATTCCTATAGTGTTGTGTTTATGGGAACATAATTCCCAAGGCATTTTCCCCCAAGGATCAAGCCCAAATTGGATCTAGGGTCTCATCTCGATGGTTTAGTGAGATATTTGGATCTATAGTTAGCTTGCATTTGTTTTAAACCCTGAGATGTTGTGAGATCTATAAAAATACCCCATCTCTCTTCATTTTTTGTAACCAACTATGATCAATATTATCAAGCATTCTCATTCACGATCAATCATTCAATTTCAAGCAATCAAGACATGCATTCAAGATCTAGACTTCTTCTCATCCATTCAAGGTATTCTTCTCCATGGTTCAATCTTCTTTCCCTCATTGAAGGCCTAGAAAAGGAGTGTTCTATCAAGGAAGGAGATACACCCACATCTACATATTCTTTATTCTTCTCAATCAAGCATTGTGTAAAATTATAACATCCATCACATAAGGTTTTGTCTTTCATGATTTCCTTTTTTGTTTTTGTGTTAATAAAAAGCTATTGCATCAACATATTTGATCACATTAAAAGAAGCATTTGTATTATCAAGGTATGATACATTATATTTTCATATCTAGCCTCTGTTATATAAAAACATGATTTTATATATTTTATTTTATTTCAAGGTTGATTCCAAATAGGGGTTTAACTGAGGCAAACCCCTCTATTCAACCTTCTTCCTTATTTTTCTATGTGTTGGTATAGGTAGCATAGCTATCAGGACTTGTTTTGGAAAGTACAAGATCTGTCACAATGCCCCAGGATTCTTGTGCTTGCCAGAATAGCTTCAGATTCAGATCTTAGGTTAGTACAACTTTTGAGATTCTATTACAGGTCACTGCAGCTTTCTGTTTGTTTTTGTCAATTTGTATTTTCCCAAAAATATTTATTTTTTCTTATTTAGTCATCTATCTTACATCATTAGATAATTCCCCTAAATCCATTTCATTATTAATCATAACAGTAAAGGATCATCACACTCACTTAGTGCTTAAGTCCTACTTGAGCCTATTGGGTCATCTTCCTTTCGATTGTGCATTAGGAAAAGGTGGACAAGTTCCTCATACATCTTGCTTACATTTTTTTGAACCCAACTCATCAC
>MU224564.1:461317-474715 GCA_018584345.1 Thuja plicata
TATATATATATATATTCACATCTCTAGTAGATAGTTGGTTTGTCCTCCTGAGTTCCCTGGCGGGGTGTGACACTCACTATGTGACATTGCTAGCCTACCCTTTGGGGGCTCATTGTAATTAATGGTGGTAAAATTTTAGGTGCAATAATAATTTGTGAGAAACATAATAGTATTTCTTATTCCTTGTCTCCACACTTGGGGGACAAGGGTACTATTTCACTCTCCTATCTCAAGGACCCATTTGCTCCCTTTGTTTAGTTGTGTCTTTTATAACATGACATCTGAGACAACCACATGAGGAGAATAATCAAAGAGAACAGTCATGATCATGCAGCAAGAGTAACACAATGGAAACAACAACACGATTTAGATAGAATTCAAGAATAGACATACATAGTATCATAAATACATACAAATTGGCCAGCAACATGCGGGCTTTCAAATAGGCATAGATGTATGATTATAGATCTAATTCTAGATTATCTACCTAGTGGACCTCAAAAGAATTATCCATCTCAAATCTATTACATTAAGGATCAATTACATCAATATATGTGAGATTTGCAACACAACTAGGTTAGCCAACAAAATATTACAATCCCCAAGGCAGGCAATTGTAACTTGTAAATAGGTCAGGCCTAAATCAAGAATAACTCCACCGCAAACAATTGGAACGAGGTGTAGACCAAAAGGAAGGTTGGATAAGAGAATAAAAATGTTACAAGAAGATCCACAAGTCAATGAAATGATTCACAATCTCAGGGGACTCCATCTAGCTGATAACATATCATGCAAATAGGTCGGCCCTGAAATCATGAATAACTTCATTGTCAAGATTTGGAATAAAGCGCAGACCAAAAGGAAGGTTGACCAAGAGAAAGGGAACATGAAAATCACATCTACAAGAGAAAATGAGGCACTACAAAGGAAATTTGAGAGAATCACAAAAACTAGAAACTGAACTAAACATGAACAAAATTGAAAGCAAATGTTTTTGGTTGATGCAATATTTCCAAGAACCAAGGATGCTCCTGCATTATAGATTCAGGGTTGACATGGGGGATTCACTTAGAAAACCTGAATCATATCACGCGTGTTCATGGCATACTAAAGAATCCCCCTATTTTCAAAAAATATTTCCCCAAACTCATTTTCTATCACCCCCCTTCAATACCCCCCACGCCTATTTTCCTATATAAACCACACATGATGTGTATTTCCCCTTCAGTGAAGACCCTATGGGGGTTGATTGAAAAGTGATTCCCTCACTTTGATGGGGCTGGAGGAAAACCAAGATGGTCTACCTTAGCCTTAGATATCCAAGAATAATCCTCAATTGGTCTTTCTTTCCACTTCACAAGGTATTCTTTGTATTGTCTTTCATGTGTGCTTTTACCAACTCTGCTATCCAAAATGTCTTCAATCTCATCATGTTTCTTCTTAGGAAACTGCTTGATGCAAGAGCATCTTGGGTTCTTGGAAGTCATGTATCAACCAAAAATATGTTTGTTTTGGTTCGGTGGCTTGAGGGAGAATTCTCGGTAAAGTGCTCGGTAACCGTTCTTGTTGCTCGATTGAAGGTTTGTTGTTTCACCACTCGGTCTCGGTTACTTGTTTTGGTTGGCTTCATCGACGGGGTCTTAGTGGTTTTTCTTTTCTTCTCAATGGTTTTCACCGAATGGTCTCTGCACTTAGTAGTCTTTCTCACCTATTTGGTTTTTGGATGTTGGATCTTCTGGACGACGTATGCATTTATATTCTGTAGTGTAATTAATGTTGGGTTCTCTCATTGGGATGTGTGTGGATCTAAATATGGGTCTTTATTGTTTCCTATGTTGAATCTTTAGGATCTTTGGTGCCAACCTCTTTTTTGGTCTCTTGTATATATATTTTTTATGTTCTTATATTAAAACAAGTTGGGAGTAGAAAAAGGATAGCAGTTTCCAATCGTAGGTCGGTGACCTCACATGTATGAAGATCATTATGTAAATGATCTGAATGTATATGGTCATAACCAGGAAGGCCTTACAGCTTGACATGTATAATGTTTGATGAAATGATAAGAATATCCTTCTTTCTTTCTCTAGTTGCTTTCTATGTTTTTTCTTCCGTGGTTCTCTGCAAGCTGGTTTGGATAATTGGGAGTGTCATTGGCCCTGGTCTCCCATACCCTCCTTGCATTAGGTGGTATCAAAGTGAAGGTTAGATCTGAGGTTCCTTCTTGTGAACCCTAGTGATATTTTTTGTAGGGTAGCAGATTTTGATCTGACCTAAAATTGTAGAGGGTTTCAAGATGGTTCATGGGATAGGAAATGCAGATCCAGGTCTAGCTAATATGCTTAGACAGATTGCTACAAGATTGGAAGTTGTTGAGACAGCCTAGCATAGAGGAAGACATCTTGAAGATGTTAGTGATGATGAAATTGAAGAAGTGCAAGGAGAAGTTGCACCTGCACCTATGATGGATCAGGAAGAAGAGAGATTCATGTGGGCATTGAAAAGTTTGAATTCCACACCTCAGTTTAATACTCCTAAGTATAGTGGAAAATTGGATTCAGATGAGTTGATAGACTGGATAATAGAAATGGAGAAATACTTTGAGTATGAGAATGTATCAGAGGATAAGAAGGTAAAGATTTCAAGTACAAAGTTGAAAGGTCATGCATCCTTGTGGTGGGAGCATCTACAATTGGATTGAAAGAAGAAGGGTAAAGACAAGATCAAGGTATGGGATAAGATGACAAACAAATTGAAAGGCAAGTTTCTACCTTGTGATTACTGAATTAACCTAGTTAGGAGAATGCAAATTTTGAAGTAGAAAGATAGCTCAGTAAAATATTACACCAAGGAATTTTTTAGATTGGACATCAGATATGGACATGCTGAAGATGAAGTGGAAAGAATAGAAAGATATCTAAATGGATTAAGAATTTCTATACAAGATGAGATTAGCTTGGTAAAGATGGAGAGTATTGAAGAGGCATATCGGTTTTCCCTAAAAACTGAGGAGAAATTGAACAAAAGATATGAGAAAAGGCAAAGAGGAAGAGGAGGTAGATGATGACATGTAATTGATTGAATTTTTGATAATGTTAAGTTGAAAGATGATGCAAGTCATTAAATTAGTTAATGGACTATATTTTCATTGATGTCAACTTGATATCATCTGTACAATCATGTACATAATGCCAAATAATTCAAAGAACCAAAGGAACCAAAGTTATGCTTTCAGAAATACATAAAATTTAAGTATTCACCAAGTGACAAACAACACCGATAGAGTGCACAATATCAGACAGAGCAAAGAAGAATAGATACAGTGGTACCCAACGATCAGAAGCATAGTGTTGCCTGATGAAGCAAAACCATAGAATGCCTGACGACCAAAGATACAAAGTTTCCCGATGAGTAAAATTCCAATGATGTCCGATGGATGGAGATCACAAAGCCAACTGGAGTCTCACCGACGGATCAGTCAGTTGTCATTGACAACTAACTGCAGTGGTGACCGACAGAACAAAGAGTTCAGAAAATGTCAAAATATCTAGTTGGCAGAGATTAATATAGACTTAACTGGTTGTCTACTTTTTTTATTAGACTAGAGACAAGTGATTGATTTAAAGATGATTTGTATAGTTGGCAAGAAGATATCTATGAGACAAATCAGGAGTTATGGTTTAAATCTAATTGGCTGGATTGTTTATCACGCCAAGAATCAAGAACCAAGAAACAATGAATATTATGTCTATATAGGAGACAATCTTAATTTATTTACGAATGGGATTAAGGGGAGTGAATTGAAAGAGGATGCTAAAGAACAACTTCATGCAGTGCTAATCAAACAAGCTAAAGGAGAGCTAATGAATTCTACAGACAACCGACAAATAGTGAGCACAGCATCATAGAGCAGAAAGTGTGGAGCACAAGGATTGAATTGATACATTGGTCAGAGAGGTAATGTACTTATATAGATCTGAAAATTTGCAATTCAAGTTGCAATATGAACAGGTCATAGTGTTTTAGTTTAACCATTGAAGCATCAAGTCTCTTAACTGAGCAGGACTTAACAGTCTTCTATATATTGAGATACATCTCAAGGAGTGTCAAAACGGTTGATTCATGAAAGTAGCATTGGAATTTCCCAGTACCTATTAACAGTCTAAGAAGTAGGTTGATTCAAGGATTGTAGCAATAGATGTCCGATACTAAGTGACAACCTCTATGTATAAAATCCTCTAACAAGGTTGCACTTAACAGTGTGTTTGTAACCTTTAACAGGTTTGGATCCTAATAGGGCTCACTTTAGAAGAGTGAAAATTTGGGGTACCGGTCCTAGTGGTTTTTCCCTTAACAAGGTTTCCACTTTAAAAATCCATGTGTTATATGTGTATGATTCAGTTCTTTACTATTTTGCATCTTACATAGCTAACTCTGGATTGATCGGTATACTCTGCTTATTTACTAATTTTTAGTAAATAGTTATACTGCTTATTGGTAATCAAGAAAGAATAAGGATTGACAGAGAAAACTGACAGACAGTTAATCATTATTAGTATTTTATGGCATGCGTCTTGCAGGGACATAATAATCTGAGATTTACTGATTGGTGGTTAAGTTTGAAGGATAAATTTGTAGGCCACTGATTCACCCCCTCCCCCCCTCTCAGTTATTACTAACAATTGGTATCAGAGCTTGTGTGCTTAGAAAGGAAGGTTTCAATATGTAAGCTAAAGATCACAAGATGAACAGACAAGATGTGCCCAAGATGAACAAAGATAACTTTGCTTCATGGAAAAGTAGAATAAGACTGCACTTATTAGGTATTGGTAATGATGTTACTCAATTCATAGATACTGAATATGTGTTTCCCATAGGAGCATTAACAGTAGATCAATTGAGAGAGAAGCATGAGCACAACTGCATGGTCATAGAGCTTTCTTCCTCACTCTCTGATGTTGAATTTGAAGATGTCAAAGACTGCAAAACTACAAAGAAGATGTGGGACAAACTAAAGCTTGTACATGGAGGTGATACAAATGTTCTGACAGCCAAGGCAGAAAGCCTTAGAGGAAATTTTGATGATCTTAGAATGAAAGAAGGAGAAAACATCACATAGTACAACACAAGAATCAAAGAAGTAGTCAATGTTATACGAGGAGTTGAAGCTACACTTGAAGAGGAGACAGTGGCAAGGAAAATCTTAAGAACCATACTGCCTATATATGCTATTAGAGTTTCTTCCATTGAAGAAATGAGAGAAGTAGAAAACAATACAGTTACTCTTGATAGTTTAATTGGTAGACTAATTTCATTTGAGATGAATAACTTTGATAATAGTGTCTTACCAAACTTAGAGTCAGCATTTAAATCTTCTATGAGAATAAGCAAATCAAGTCATAGACACACATCTAGAAGAGATAGTGAAAGTGAAAGTGAAGAAGAAGATCTAGATGAAATAGAAGCACTTATGGCTAGAAGAATCTAGAGAGGCAAAGGTAAATACAAAGGCAAGTTACCAGTTGTATGCTTTAATTGTAAAGAGATTGGACACTTTGCTGCAAGATGTCCTAACAGAAGAAAAGATGAGAGAGTTAATGACAGGTCTTTTGAGAAGAAATCTAATAGAAGTGACAACAAAGATTACATAAGTTACTAAAAATTAGAAAGAAGAGATACCCGAGACTACAAGGACAAAGGTAAGAAAGCTAGCTACCTAGCTGCTTACAAAGATGAAGATACTGACACCGAACCTAATGAAGACATTGAGATGGTGTTTGTGGCTATGAAAGATGATTCAGATGAAGATGAAAGGTATGTAGAAACTACACTCATATCTAAGGTTAGCAAGAATGAAATCTAGATTAAAGATAGTGGCTACACTCACCACATGACCGGTGACAAAGAAAAGTTTAACACTTTTGAGTATTATAATGGCGGTACAGTAAGAATGGGTAATGATACACCTTGTCTAGTTGAAGGTAAAGGAACTATAATGTTGAATAACCTGATTAAATGTGAAAATGCTTATTGGGTAAAAGGATTGAATTATAATCTGTTGACTGTTTCTCAGCTGAATAATTTAGGTCACAGAGTAGAATTTGAGAATAAGAAGGCAAAGATCTTCAATGACTCAAGAAGATTGATTGGTACTGGTGAACAGACAAAAGGTAACTTATTCTATCTAAATGATACAAACACCACTTTCTTAATGACTATAAATGAAGACATATGGTTGTGGCATGAAATATTATGTCATGTGAATTTTCACAACATGATGAAAATAAGTAGAAGGAGAAATGTAAGAGGCTTACCGACAATGTCAAAGCCCGACAACATCATGTGCGAGAATTGTCAAAAAGGTAAGATGACAAAGTCTAGTTTAAAAAGTAAAACCCATACATATGATGATATTCTAGAATTAGTCCATACTGATCTATGTGGACCAATGAGGACAAAAATATATTATGGAGATAGATACTTTATTCTCTCTGTTGATGATTACTCTAGAATGATGACAATTATGTTTCTAAAAGATAAATTTGAAGCATTCAAGATGTTTAAATGGTATAAGGCTATGGTAGAGAAACAAAGTGGTAAGTATTTGAAATGCTTGAGATCAGATAGAGGAGATTTTATGTTAGATGAATTCACTAATTTCTGCAATGAGTATGGTATAAAAAGATAGGTTTTTGCACCAAGAACACCATAACAAAATGGGATTGCTAAGAGAAGGAACAGATCCATAGTTAATTGTGCTAGAAAACTGATGATAGAGAAAGGAATCACCCAAATCTTCTGGAGGGAAGCTGTCAGTACTGTTGTCTACACATTAAACAGAGTATAATTAAAGAAGGACACAAAGAAGACACCCTATGAGCTATGGTATGGTAAAACACCCAATGTAAGTTACTTCAAAATATTTCGTAGTCAATGTTATATCTTAAAGGATGATAGAAATGGAAATCTTGATGCCAAGAGTGATGAAGGTATCTTTCTAGGGTATTCCACCAAAAGCAAGGCTTATAAATGTCTTATTAAGGCTTCTAACAAAATTGTTGAATGTGAAAATGTGAAGATAGATGAATTTGCAGAAAAGAATGAGTTGCAAAGCACAAAAGAACTAGAGGACTACAAAAAGTTTGTATATTGTGAAGAACCTAACACTCTGCCCAAGCAATAGTTCTTAATTCCAGAGCAATAGAATGTTGTAATCGACGGTCAAGCTGCAAATACCGACGGTCAAGATAATAATCAAAATAATGTACAGAGTGATGAAGAATAGAATGAAGGACAAAATGATGATCAAGATGATAGACAAAGAGATGAACCAGTTCTTGCTAGATATGTAAGAAGGAACCATCCAGAGATCCAGATCATAGGAGATAAGAAAGTTGGTACAAGAACAAGAAGTAAGTCTCTAAACACAAGTTGTTTAATTTGTGAGTTTGAACCAAAATCTGTCAATGTTGCACTTGATAATGAAGAATGGATAAGTGCTATGAATGATGATATTGAGAAGATTGAGAAAAATAAGACATCGTCACTTGTACCAAAACTAGATGACAAGAATGTCATCGGTACTAAATGGATATTCAGGAACAAGCTAAATGAGAATGGAGAAGTCACAAGAAACAAAGGAAGACTAGTATGCAAGGGGTATGCACAAGAGGAAGGTATTGACTATGGAGAGACCTTTGCACCCATTGCTAGGCTAGAAGGTTTAAGAATACTACTTTCTTATGCTGCATTCAAAGGATTCAAGGTATACTAGATGGATGTCAAGTCAACATTCCTAAATGGAATACTTGAAGAAGAGGTATACATTGAGCAACCAGAAGGGTTTGTAGATCTAGACAACAGAAACATGGTATGTAGACTTCATAAAGCCTTGTATGGATTGAAACAAGCTTCTGGAGCCTGGTATGAATGACTTCATTCCTATCTTATAAGTATTGGATTTATAAGGAAAAGTGAAAATAGTAATCTTTATTTGAAGGAAGATACTGATGTTAACACTTTGATTGCTGAAATATTTGTTGATGACATCATATTTGGAGGCAATGATATGCTATGCAAATAATTTTCTAATGAGATGAGCAAAGAGTTTGAGATGTCTATGTTTGGGGAGATCAAGTTCTTTCTTGGTCTATAGATCATGCAACAATGTGAAGGTATTTTCATTACACAATCCAAATACATTAAAGAGGTCCTGAAAATATTCAAGATGGAAGATTCCAAACCAGTTGAAACACCGATGGCTACTGGATGTAAGTTGAAAAAGGAGGACAAGGCACCAAAGGTAAATCAGACTTTATATAGATCAATGATTGGAAAACTCATGTATGTTGTACACACTAGAACAGATATTGCACATGCAGTAGGAATAGTTGCAAGATTTTATGCTAATCCCAGAGAATACAATATGACTGTTGTGAAAATAATTTTAAGATATCTGATTAATATTGAGGAATATGACTTATGGTATAGAAGAGAAGGAAAATTTGAAATTAAGGTGTTTACCGATGTTGATTGGGTTGGTAATCTTGATGACCAGAAGAGCACAACTAGAGGAGCATTCTTTCTGGGTGACAGACTTGTCACATCGATTAGAAAAAAAGCAAGGATGCATCTCTCAGTCTACTGCAAAAGTAGAGTATGTTGTTGCTGCTGTGAATTTCTCAAATATTGCATGGATCAAATAGTTACTGGAAGGTATGCATGTGGAGATCCTAGAACCAGTAATTATCTATTGTGATAACACCAGTGCAATAAACATTTTCAAGAATCCAGTCATGCATGCTAAGACTAAACACATTGCCATCAAGTATCATTATTTGAGAGAACAAGTTCAAGCAAAGGAGGTGACACTTGAGTATGTGCAATCCAAAGAACAATTAGCTGATATCTTCACCAAGCCACTGCCCAAGGATGCATTTGAGTACTTGAGAAAGAGACTAGGGGTCAAACCCTTGTCTACTAGTCAATAAAATGACAAGAATGCTGCATAAACCTACATATTATCAGATTATCATTAATGTTGATGCAAGAAAAGAGATGAACTTCAAGGCTACATCTATATATAGATAGGTATATATCATCACCGAGCACTAGAGCATATTGTTGTATTGTTGATGGATAAGGGAAATTCAAGGAATATATTATGGATGGAGAGAAACGATTGTTTGACATTAATGTCAGATATTTGTAAGATATTTGTTTGGCATTGTTGTCAAAGGGAGATAGATTATCCATACTATCACATTATTTAAAATTTGTCATAAAAGAATCAGATTATCCATTATCACATTACTCCAACAGGGAGAGATTATATCCTTAGGGAGAGAAATTTTATGGAAATATTATACAAAGGGAGAGTTGCTGACAAGATAAAAAGACATCAAAAGAGAAGAACAGTCAAGGGAGAGAAATTGACACAAGGAGAGAACACAACACATCAAAAGACATAGAGCTGCAAGAATCAAATCTAAGCTAAAATAGAGCTTACCGATGGTCAGACATTTATCGGTTAACAGAACAAAAAGATTGGTAGTTTGATGAATCTCAACTATTGTATTTCATAATGTATTAGAAATAGTATAGTGTGATAATATAATATGTTGCCATCAATGCCAAAGGGAGAGATTGATGACATGTAACTGATTGAATATTTGATAATGTTAAGTTGAAAGATGATGCAAGTCATTAAATTAGTTAATGGATTGTATTGTCATTGATGTCAACTTGATATCATCTGTATGGTCATGTACATAATGCCAAAGACTTCAGAGAACCAAAGTTATGCTTTCAACAATACATAAAAGTCAATTATTCACCAAGTGACAAACAACACTGACGGAGTGCACACTGTCAGACAGAGCAAAGAAGAACAGTCACAGTGATACCCGACGATCAGAAGCATAGTGTTGCCTGACAAAGCAAAACCACAGAATGCCCGATGACCAAAGATATAGAGTTTCTCAATGAGTAAAATTCCAACGATGTCCGATGGACAAAGATCATGAAGCTAACTCGAGTCTCACCAATGGATCAGTCAGTTGTCACCAATGACTAACTACAGTGGTCACCGACAGAACAAAGAGTTCAGAAAATGACAAAATATCTAGCTGGCATAGCTAAATATAGACTAAACTGGTTGTCTACTTTGTTTTATTAGACCAGAGATAAGTGATTGATTTAAAGATGATTTGTATATTTGGCAAGAAGATATCTACGAGACAATTCAGGAGTTATGCTTTAAATCTAATTGGCTAGATTTTTTATCATGCCAAGAATCAAGAACCAAGGAATAATGAATATTATGTCTATATAAGAGACAAGCTTAATTCATTTATGAATGGGATTAAGGGGAGTGAATAGAAAGAGGATGCTAAAGAGAAATTGATGAAGAACAACTTCATGCAGTGCTAATCAAACAAGTTGAAGGAGAGCTAAGGAATTCTGCAAACAACCAATGAACAGTGAGAACAACATCACAGAGCAAAAAGTGTGGAGCACAATGATTAAAATGATGCATTGGTCAAAGAGGTAATGTACTTAAATAGATTTGAAAATCTACAATTCAAGTTGCAATATGAACAGGTCATAGTGTTTCAGTTTAACCATTGAAGCATCAAGTCTCTTAACTAAGTAGGACTTAAAAGTCTTCTATATATTGAGGTACATCTCAAGGAGTGCCAAAAAGGTTGATTCATGAAAGTAGCATTGGACTTGCCTGATACCTATTGACAGTCTAAGAAGGAGGCTGATTCAAGGATGGTAGTAATAGATGCCTGATACTAAGTGACAACCTCTATGTATAAAATCCTCTAACAAGGTCGCACTTAACACTGTGTTTATAACCTTTAACAAGGTTGGCTCCTAACAAGGCTCACTTCAGAAGAGTGAAAAATTGGGGTACCGGTCCTAATGGTTTTTCCCTTAACAGGGTCTCCACGTTAAAATTCATGTGTTATGTGTGTATGATTCATGTCTTTACTATTTTGCATCTTACATAGCTAACTCTAGATTGATTGGTATACTCTTCTTATTTACTAAGTTTTGGTAAATAGTTATACTACTTATCGGTAATCAAGAAAGAATAAGGATTGACAGAGAAAACTGATAGACAGTTAATCATCACTAGTATTTCATGGCATGCATCTTGTAGGGACATAATAATCTGAGATTTATTGATTGGTGGTTAAGTTTGAAAGATAAATTCTTAGGCCAATGATTCACCCCCCCCNCCAATGATTCCCCCCCCCCCCCCTCTTAGTTATTACTAACAGTAGATTCCCTAGAGGAAGAGGTAGATCCTATGGTGAAAATAGTAGATCTGATGAAGACAATACAAACTGTAAAGGAACAAAATTTTGGTTATTGAATTATTAGGGGTGTATTTCCTTAACCTTTACATTTAATTTTGTTTTGTTTTGAATCTGTATTGAAATGTGATTAAGCATGTAGGGGGGAGGAAGATAAGATGTTCCTCTTTTATCCCCAAATGCACAAATGAAAGATCTAAGTTGATTAACCCAAAAGAAGGATCAATGCACAAGTGAATCAATCATTTGGAAATGAGAGAAAGGAAGAAGATCTTAAATTCTATTTTATGATATATGATAGTAATTGAAAAGGATGAGAGGAAGTACTAACCTTAAATAATTGCAGATCAAAGAATGTTGTTTTATGGGGTTTATACTCTGTTTCTAGAAAATCTAAAGTATGATCCGGAACCAGAACGCAGAGATGAAAAAAATCCAGAAATATTTTTCTTATCCCACACCATCTTAAGAAAAATGTCAACCTTGACCCACTAATCTCACCCCTAACCCAATAATATTGACCCTCACCTACACAAGTCTGACACAAAATCTGTTTGCAGATCCCGATAGTTCGCTGAAAAGGGTATCCAAATCTGAGTTCAAATCTTCATTCCTGAACCCGTACCTACAAGAAAAAGAGATTTTTTTGTTGGGGGGAGGAGTTTTCCTTAGTCAAACCTTGATTTAGGAACTAACCTTGAAATTAATAAAGTATAGAATGCTAGCAAGTAGTAGAATTGAATCTAATAATGAAGCTATGATATTCAAATAGATATGCAATTATAATTCAAATGTAGCAAGTATGTAAATATGAAAGCTTGGACTCAATAGAAATCATAAACCTCCATGATTGTATTCTTGGAATCCACCTTGAAGATAATGAATGAGTGTTGAGGATTCCAAAGGATCTTGAAGGAAGATCTCACCACCATGATGGCTAGATCTAGGGTTTGAATGATGAATCTTGAATGTTTGAACCTAATCCCTTCAAAGGCTTGAAAGTTTGAATCCTTGATCTTCAATGGAGAGCTTGAATGCTTGAGATGAAGACTTGAACACCTTGAAAGATTGAAAACATGTAGAACAATGGATGCTTGAACCTTTTTCTTCTTGAAAAAATCTTGGTTTATCATCTTAAAATGGAAGCACTTCCATTTTGATAGACTTAGCACCCTCATTTAGTATGGTGGGCATATTAGATTTGCATATGTGCTTGATTATACATATGTGAATGAAATTAGGGTTAGGATCTTGTGGATTCTCCTAGATTTCTCTCTCCATGGATCTTCTCTCTAGGTAGGACCTATGTATTGGTCCTTTTAGGCTTCATCCTACTATCTCTCTGGGCCCCTAGGCCTTCTTAAACACTCTGGCACATTCCCCTACCTTTCTAGGTCCCTGGCTGATCTGGAAACCTTTCTGCAACTTTCTTGTGACCTACTTGGAACCTCAGGTTAGGGTCGAGGTCAACCCTAACCTAGGTCAGGGTCGAGGTTGACCCTGACCTAGGTCAAGGTCAAGGTCAACCCTGACCTAGGTCAGGGTCGAGGTCGACATAGACCTTTGCCAGATATTGGTCCCCACTTTCAAATCTGGAGCTTATCGGGGTCCAGAACTTAAAATAGGTCCCCGAGTTCGGATGCGGCGGTGTTTTCTCCGATATTTGAATTAATATGTTTTCTCCTTAGTTGAAAAATGTGATTGGATCATGATTTGAGGTGAAATTTGAATTTGGATCCCTTGCATTGCCCTAGGAGGCCTATGTTGAGATCTCTATATAAACACTCTCTTTTGCCTTCATTTGATCATGAGACGAAATCGGGAGATGACATGATGAAATGATGCAAACAAGCAAGAGGATGATATAGAAGGACAAGCTAGGTGGACATATCATCATCTTATAGCAAGCATTCTAAAGGATAATCTATGGTGGATCTTCATTGAAGAAAGAAGGCTCTCTCTTTAGATCTACTATTTTCAACATTCAAGCATTTAAAGGACATTACCATGGGGTAGCAATTACGGATTGTGAGTTGATAGGAATACTTTAGCCTTGGGGGCTTGGTATGCTTTC
>MU224564.1:502390-522172 GCA_018584345.1 Thuja plicata
TTCTCTTCTTTGCATTCTCCTGGGTTCATACATAGGGGAGTTCTTCTTTAGAGTCTTGGTTTCATCATGACTGACCAAGTGTTTGATCCTCACTCTCTATCTTCAGCTATATGCTCAACCCATTTTTCGGGATCAAAATGGTTATCTTGGCTTTGAAAGCCTTGCAATTGCATTACTTCCTCAATTTCATTGGGATCTTCCCCAAAATTGAATTGTGACATCCCCGACACTGAAAGTTTTGTAATATCCAAAACAAGAATTTTTTTCGCAATTGCATAACTTCCTCAATTTCACTCAAATCCTCCCAAAAATTAAAACGTGACATCCAAAATACTAACAAGTTTTGCAATATCTAGAATAGACAAAAGTTTTGTAATTGTGTAACTTCCTCAATTGTGCTTGGATCTTTTCTAAGTTTGAAATGTAACATTTCAAGCACTAAGAAGCTTTTGTAATTTATCTAGAACATGCAAAAGTTTTGCAATTGCATAACCTCCTCAATTTTGCTCTAAACTTCCCTAAATTTGAAATGGGGTATCCAATTGGGTGTTCTACAAAAGGAGAACCTTAGAAACCCTCACAAAGACAAATTTTGGGATTTTCAACTTGGATACTTAGGTCAAAATGGGGTATGAGTATGTTGACTAAAAACACCTCCTCGACATCACAAGCCCATGGTGCCTTTCTCGGATTATGCATGATGAAAAATGACATGGGGGCATGAAAACATACGAGATCTAACAAGTTCTATTGTTGCCAAAAAAATGTTCATGTTTATCCCCAATTGCTTGAAAACTTGAGATGAAAAATGTTCATGTTTATAACAGGGCAATTTTTACCTAATCTTATGTTTATTTGATGTAGGTATTTAGTACGTGCCTAATATTGAGAGGGTGCTTGGCGAGGATTTGTGTCTGTTAATACACCAAAAAGTCAGTGCATTGTTGGCGTTGTTAGAAAATGAGCCCGCTGATAATATGGAGCAGTGAATGGCGAATACTTTGATCCCAGACCTAAATGTTGTTGTGGAACAGATTACTGGAGTAAATGTATTTCAAAATATTGTAAGTGGGCTTAATTCACCGGTCCAGGATGCAGCGTAGAAGAACGTGGGTCGTGAAGAAATGCAGGAAAATACTAAACCAGTGGCAATGAAAGAGTAAAGTGGGTATTATTTTTGGCAGTCTCCTGGGTTTGATAGTTTTTTATTTAATATCTCTGCAATTAGGGCTAGTTTCACATAGGATTTGCATCAAGTTATCGATGATATCTGATACTGGGTATTTCGTGAATTTGTAAAGGATTTTGATCGTAAATGATAGACTTCTAGAATGATATTTTTAGGTGGTATAGTTAGGGTTGATCAGCAATATGGGGATCTACAATGCAAAATGTGTCTGTTAAGAGTCTTCTGTTTTTGGTACTATGTAAATTTAAGCTATACTTTAATAAATATATATCGGCTATTAGCCTTTTGCCCAAAAAAAAAAAGAATCTTAAGTGATGTGCCACAACTTCAATATATAAAAGTGGAAAAAAGAGGTGTGTAAAGGATAAGGTGTTCATCATAATAAACCTTAAAATGCAAGCTATGAACAAGTGGTGTATGATGTGTTGTAGGCACAAATGGGTGATGGAGATCACAAAGAGTAATGCAGAGGAGAGGAAAGTATGGAATTTGGTTCATATATGATTACACGGGTATGTTCACCATAATAAACTCTGAAATGCAAGCTATGACCAAGTAGTGTATTATGTGATGTAGGCACAAATGGGTGATGGAGATAACAAAGAGAAATGCAAAGGAGAGAAAAGTATGGAATTTGGTTCATATATGATTACAAGGGCATTAGTTAGGGTTTTTTAGATCTTGTATTAGGTAATGGTCGCAGGAATTGGACCGGAATTGGCATTATCTAATTCTGGATAATGCCAAATTCCATGTTTGGGTCCTTGGGAAAAAATGGAATTGGAATTCCAAAATTCTCATTTTGCCCCCAAAATGGGAATATCATCTTTCATCTTCCACCTAAATAGGTGGAATTGGAATTTCAAATTCCAATTCTAATTTTTACAAAAGCAAATTTAATATTTCATGGGATCCGTGACTATAAAGATGTATATTATATTGCTATAAGGATGTATATATATACATGTGTGTATATACACATGTGTGTGTATATGCATGTGTGTATATACATGTGTGTATATATACATACATGTATGTGTGTATATATACACACATGTATGGTGTGTGTGTGTATGTGTGTATATACACATGTATGTATATGTCTATATATATACACATGTATGCTGTGTGTATATATATATGTGTGTATATGTATGTATATATACACAAATGTGTGTATGTGTATATGTGTATACATGGATACACACTTGTATGTGTATATGTATGGTGTCTATATGTGTGTATATATACACACATGTATGTGTGTGTATATGTGTGTATATATACACACATGTGTATATGTGTGTGTAATACACACACATGTGTGTATATATGCATATATATACACATGTGTGTATATATATACATATGTATATATACATGTGTATATACACATATATGTATGTATGTATATATACACATGTGTGCATGTGTGTATATATACACACATATATACACACCATATTCAAAGAAATTAAAAAATAAAGAATTAAAATTCCTTGTGCATCTTCTCATTCATCTTCCGGGTGAACCAAACGGGTCAGACCATATTTCGGATTTCATTTTAAGGATAAGCATCTTCCTGAATTGACCATATCCAGGATATAGTATTCCAGTACCCAAACGGGCCCTAAGGAAAAGGGAAAATGACTTCTTATAGAGAGGATAATGGATTGGATAGAAGAATATGGAAGGAGATCACTGAGATTGAATGGATTGGATGGTACAAAATGTCTCCAATCTAAGATTCAATGGCTTGGATGATACAAAAGGTCTTCAAACCTTTAGACGTATGTCTTAGTGTCATGTACTTTAATGGAATCCTTAAAAATCACCTATTAGTGGAAAGAGAGAATCTCATTGCAAGTTTTCACAATGTTTTTTACCTTAGGAAAGGGTGGGTAACACTTTAAGTTTTTTTAGGTGAATGAAATTTTAAAATATAGTAAGAATTAAGTACAAAGGGTTGAAGAAAGTTATTTTGTCATATTTGAATAAGGACAATCGTGACCACTACACACAAGGGTATTTTGGGGGAGTGGGGAGCTAAAAATTTAAGGTTTGACAAATGGGTTGATCCTAAGGTTGGGTTTACTTGCGTAATCCTTCTATAATCATGAAAATTATCAAAAAAAGGTGAAATGGTCTTAGAACACAACTAAGGGACAAGACCCTAAAATGAGTAAAGAAATGTAAGGTGGAGATTGCAAAGTAAGACAATTTGACCTCATATTTTGTAATGAAAATATAATGAAGAAACTGATGGATGATGCGTGCCTAAATAACCTAGGGTTTTTTCCAGCACCCTAACATTTTAATTTGAATATTACATGCTTGACCAATAAGGAAAGACTAGTTGGAGCTAAGTTGGCTTATGCCTATGATTAAATTTGAATTTGGAAAGTGGGGATCAAGGTTGTCCTTAGATCTCAACCAAGGATTAGGGTTGCTTGACTAATCTTACTTATAAGTAAGGTTTCTCGAGTGATCTTGACCTAGGAATGAGAACATGAAAAAACAAGGGTTAACTCTAAACCGTTGAGGAATGAGACTCGGGTCTGGTTCAAATTTAAAACAAATCTCAATTCTCACATACTTATATGTCATTTGAGCACTAAACTATTCGTAGAAACATGCCACTCAAAGACTAGACTATTGCATTAGAATTAATAAAATAAATAAAAACCAAAACAAATGAGAAAAATCATAAGAATGTCCATTTCTCCTTTTGAATACCATTAATTTTGTTAATATTAATATTTAAGATAATGCATATCTCTCTCTCTCATAGAAGAAAAATATTTTTTTAATAATTAGAAGGTCAACATGACAAAAAAGTCACGGTTACTAGACCTGTCATCTCCCCTAAGTATTCAACTTTCAACATCAAAATATGAAAAGAAAATCAATTTTGTTATAAAACTTTAATAAAGGGAGCAAGTGTAGATATGTCCAATCTTTTAACATTAGGGTTTTAAAAGAAGAGCCACATATCCCTTATCTTAGCTGGAAAGGAGAATATTTGATAGCCAAGCATAATGTGGATAATTATGCATTGATTCTTGAATGCTTCCCCTACCTAACTTGCAAGTATTTTAAGTCTCCAATGCACGGGGTTAAGGACAAAGGTACAAACATGGGTGGCCAAAATATGATTCCAATATAATTATTATTATTTTTATATTGAGCAAAGGATTTCAATATAATTATTATTAGCATGAAAAGGCTAAAAAATGAACAATGAAAGGGAGTGGTTGATGTAATCATATGTGGGGTTGCGTAACCAGAACGCCTGTCTATCACAACAATCATAAATGACACCACGCCTACGTGTACTCCACTTTGTCGTTTTGCCTTTTCCCATTTTTATCTCCTTTATTCCTTTTTTTTTTTTTTAACTTAAATGCGAATAATTATTTTGGAGCAGAATAAGTGCTAAAAATCATTATTCGCCCGCCATTTGGCTTCTATAAATATCTTAGGTTTTTTTTGTTTATTTGTTTATAGAGTGGAAAGTCTTTTTAATTATCGATGCACAAGCAACTTTATTAAATGAATTGACCGGGCGAAAGACCCGGTTTCTTAACCGCGTGATTAGAGGGCTTGATATTTGGTACACCGATTTTTTTCAGTTTTTTTAAAATCACACAATTATTTAAATGATTTAGTGAAATGTAGAGAGATTTTTTTTTTGGGGATAGATGTGTGTGAAAGAATGGATCTAAGAAATTGTAATATTTGAAATTTTTTATTAGTTTTTATTTTAAAGTTTGTATTTAGTTTATTTTATTTTTATGTTTAATATTATCAAGTGTGGATGCTTTTATAACAATTAGAATGCATCAAACTATTTCATAAATCGATTTTTGGAGTTGGGTCGGGAAATGCAAAACATGGCGAAGTTTGGGAGTCGTATCATGTATGTTGCAGCTACTTCCTTATGTCTTATCCATGAAGATTTACAGGACGATGAGTTACAAAACTATCGAGAGCTGCTCGAGTTTCTCCGTCAAGATTGGCTTTGTGTTCCAACTTCTGCCAGACGTAGGTCACCTACTTAGGTCATTATGTTTGTCAGTTGTTGACAACTTGCCTTCTATTGTTAATCCACTATTATTGCTATTGGTTTAAGTTTGTAAGTGGTTGTCTTTGATAGTCTTCTAAACTAGATTGACCAATTGTGCAGTGTTTCAGTTGTTGTTTTGTAAAGGGTCAACACCCTAGTTTTGTTACTTTTATTAATAAAAAATACTACAATGCATCTTTAACTATATTTTCTTGTATTTACTCAATAATTTGTAAATTAGAATAGTACGATTTATTTAAAATTAATTAATAAATAAGGTTAAAGGTGTATTTGGTTGTTGGATAGGTTATTCTTATATAATTTATCTTTTTAAATGTTTATATAATTTTGATTCTATTTTTTGTTTCTTATTCATTTTAATGATGGATCCTGGGGCATGATACAAAACATTGATGTCAAAATTTAACATGCACTTTTTTGGGCTAACATTCAACTCCCACCGTTTGATTTTTCTTTGTATTTTTGTTTTGTCTCTTTGCCATTACCATGGAAGCAATTTTCTCAGACATTGTAGGCAAATGGCAACTTGCATTTTGGGGTAGATCACTGAGAAAAGACTCAAAGGGATATTCAACTTCCGTGAACTTGAATTCATGCAAATAGCTGATACCATTTTGGGGGAAGAATTTATGTTCAATGGACACAAATACCATGTTAACGTGGATATTCTCTCTATGTTCTTGTCTTGGACATTAGAGTTGGGTACTATTGGAGATGTCATGTGGGTAATGTGTCGTTGTGTAGATGTGGAAGGACTATATGGGTTCACATCAATGGTGGCTATGGCTATTCTAGGCATGGGCTTGTGATTGATGATGGCGATTGGAGGGATGTAGAGGGTAATTATGGGAATTTGAGACCTTTCATTATATGGAGTGCCCAAATTGACATTGAGTCAAGAAGGGCTGAGGCTTATGTTGGGTGGACAATCCTAAAGAAGTTTCTTCAAGAGAAGGACAATCTGGGAAGTACATTGCTAGAGGTTGGAAATGCTTAGAGCGATGTAGATAGTGGAAACAGTTAGAGCGATGTAGATAGTGAAGATTTTAAAGGTGTATTTGGTTGTTGGATAGGCTATTCTTATATAATTTATCTTTTTAAATGTTTATATAATGTTGATTCTTTTTTTTTGTTTCTTATTCATTTTAATGATGGATCATGGGGTATGATACCAAACATTGATGTCAAAATTTAACATGCACTTTTTTGGGCTAACATTCAACTCCCACCGTTTGATTTCTCTTTATATTTTTGTTATGTCTCTTTGTCATTACCATGGAAGCTAATTTCTCAAACATTATAGGAAAGTAACAACTTGCATTTTAGGGGAGATCACTAAGAAAAGACTCAAAGGGGCATTCAACTTCCATGAACCTGAATTCATGCAAATAGTTAATACCATTTTGGGGGAAGAATTTTTGTTCAATAGACACAAATACCATGTTAACGTGGATATTGTCTCTATGTTCTTAGCTTGGGCATTAGAGTTGGGTATTATTGGAGATGTCATGTGGGTAATGTGTTGTTGTGTAGATGTGGAATGGCTATATGGGCTCACATCAATGGTGGCTGTGGCTATTCCAGGCAGGGGGTTGTGATTGATGATGACGATTGGAGGGGATGTAAAGGGTAATTATGGGAATTTGAGACCTTTCATTATATGGAGTGCCCAAATTGACATTGAGCCAAGAAGGGCAGAGGCTATGTTGGGTGGATGATAAGGAGTTTCTTCAAGAGAAGGAGAATCTGGGAAGTATGTAATTGTTGGAGGTTAGAAAAGCTCAAAGCTATGTAGATGGTGAACATTTCAAAACGAAGGGTTGACACTTCAAATTGCAATATTATTGGGTAAATGGCCCAATTCAGCTGAATCTGGGTATGCAGGATTCGACAGTGTTATGAAGCTATCAATTCATGTCTCGGTCCCTGGTTTTTTTTCTGTTCCATTTGGTTTGATTTGTTTGGATTGACGTTTAAATGATTTTTTTTTAAATGTCTTAAACAACGTATTTTTTTGTAGACATCATAAAGTTGATGATCACATGCATGAGAGTATTTTTATTGTTGGGTCACAGGGTCACCTCACAGAGATTTTGTTTATAATTTCTCAATTTTTCTATGGGGTTTTTCTCTCTATGTATTGGGATGGTTTGTATATTGCTAATGGTTCTAAATTTCTAAGATAGATGAACATAATGTATTTAATTTCTTTTACAGATTAATATAAATATAAACTATTACCAATAAAAAAATTAATATGCACTTAAATTTAGAAAAATTATTACATTGAATTTAGCATTTTTATTGAAAAAATAAAGTTCAATTACAAAAAGATTACACTAAGAGCTACATAACAACAACAAAAATAGTTGTACAAACCATGAATTTGTATTTGAGTTTAGCATTTTTTTTATATAATATTTTTAGTTTAAATCATGTTAGATTCAATTTTTATTTCAAATTAGATCTTATGGTACTGCTTTTAGATTAGATTATGGGTGTGGTTATGTTTCAAGTTTTCAAGATTCAAATTTCTACTTTTTGAGGGAAACAATCATGTGCTTTGACCATTGGCCATTAATATAGACACCAAAAATTTTCAATTGTGCATATAGAAGTTTGTATACATAATGACATCATCCTAGGTTATTTTGAAGTTGCAGAATTTAGATCACCAAAAAACCCAAAGATGTCTTCGACAAGAGAGCATGCTAAAATGATTTTGCTTGAATATTGAGATATGAGATACGTTACAATGTACAAGAGCCTTTCTTATAAAAGCAAGGTGAGAGGTAGGATTACACATGATGTCAACATGTATCATAATCTTGGGATGTTATGAGAGAACTAAAGTGTTGACTAAGGCAGCTAAAAGTAGCTATGATTTAATAACATAAGATCATATGACAACTAGTCAACTTTCTAGAATGCTACCTAGGACCTAAGTAAACTTAAGTCATATGATAAGTCCCCTTCTAGAAACTAGTGAAAAACACTAAGTACAAGACCTTTACTAGGTCAAAAACCTTATTTGCATCAACACCCTCCTTAAGTACAACTAAGGGAGTAAATTATTATGCAACAATATGAAAGATGAGTCCTACATACTTGGCCATGTTAAGTGCCCATGTATAAATAATCTTTCATAAACAAAGAAAGGGAGAAAAACTTCTTGTGAAAAACCCCTCCCCAAAAGAGATAATGTGAAAGAAGATCATGTGTACAAGTGGTAGAATGAGTGATGTATGGAGGTCTCATTGATAGATTACTTTTACATAAGGAACTATACAATAAGAAAAGATGGTTAATGCAATGTGGATTATTCCCCTTTTCATGATGTAAAATCAGAAGGAAAATGTCTCAATAAGCTCAAGTAGGAATTAACCTCTAAGCGAGTCAATAATTCTTCACTAATTGGGGCTTAAAAATGAATAGGATGTTATGATGATGTAGAATATAAAGATAAATAAGCAAGTTCAAACAGTTTCGGAAAATATAGACTAACGAAAAGCAGACAAGAAGTTGTAATAACTTAAAATGGGGTCCAAAAGATTGTATTAACTCGTAGTTTGAATTTGAAGTGTATCTACAAGAAATATAACACCTTGGGAATGTTGTTCTTGGGAACAAATAGCATAGGGCGTTCTATACCCAAAGGTTTTTCTCGAATCTAGTTGTAGTCTTCCCGTCAGATCTGGTACTTTCTGGATTAAGTCCCAATGCGTCTGCCACCTGTACCTACACAGAAAAATATGGAAAAGGTTGGATAGAGGGGTTTGCCTCAGTCAACCCCCAGTTTGGAATCAACATTGAAATGAAAGCATGTTGCCATATACCATAAGGTAGATTTGAAAAATAGAATATGTCATACCTTGATAATAAAAATGCTTCTTTGAATGTTATCAAATATGTCGATGCAATAACTTTGACTTAACACAAAAACCCAAAGTGAAATCATGAAAGACAAAATCTAATGTGATGGATGTTGTAGTTTTCCATAATGCTTGTTTGATAAGAAGAAAGAAGACTTGGATGGATGTAGATGCGTGTGTATCTCCTTCCTTGATAGAAAACTCCTTTTCTAGGCCTTCAATGAGGGAATAAGCTTGATCCATGGAGAAGAACACCTTGAATGCTTGAGAAGAAGTCTAGATCTTGAATTCTTGGATGATTATCTTGATATATTGAGCTTTCTTGCTTGATCTCATGAATGTGAATACTTGAAAATAATAATCATCATTACCAAAATGAGGAGAGATAGGGTGTTTATATACCTCTCACAACATCTCAGGGGTTAAAACTCAAGCATGATGACTATAAATCCAAATACTCCACTAAATCACCGAGATGGGACTATGATTCCAATTTCATCATGAGCTTCGAGGAATACAACGTCCTAGGTGTTATGTTCCTAGGAAAATGATGTCCTAGGTGTTATGTTCCACCCAATTAGAGATAAAATCAGGACCACAAGTCCTAGATAATTAGGGGATGTCGAGTTACAGAGCACAAATGATTTTGAGATTGGGACATAACACGAAGGCCACAAATGGAAACATAGGGCCTAGGTGATGAAATAAATTATTGGATTGGAGAAAAAATAGAGGATCACACTTAGAAATAAGGGCTTACCTCAATTTTAAGAAATATTGAGATGACAAAGGACCTATCTTTGAATTTAGGTGTCTATTAAGTGTCATATGAAGTCCCACTATGAAAACACACTAAGGTGGGTGCTAAATAATCATGAAATTGTACACACATGTTGGGTTCCTAAAATTTATGATGGTATAGGAAGACATTCCAAAAGAGTACCAAAAGAACAATTGCATCTCACAAGAATTAAACATCGATCACCAATTTTTAGCATTGGATATCAATAATAATTAACTATTAAAATTAATTGTCAGCTTATCAGTCAAAACTTTACAGAAAAGGCATGTACCAGACATTATTACAATTGTACTTTCATTATATATCAAAAAAATTCAATATTCAACTCAGGAGATTAATTGTCACCACTCACATTAGTATTTATTGACACCTCATATCTCTTTCACTATTGTTAATTCAAGCTAGGGCATAAGTTAAGGTTAAAGAAGTTTTTCACCTCAACACTTGCATAACCAACTTCTAATAGTAATCTTTAACATAATATTATTTTCATTGCTCCAAATATATTGCAAAAAACTATTTTTTGTAGACCTAATTGAAGATCTATTTCTACACAAGCTGAAAATACACCATGAGGGAAAAAATCACAACAATCAGATTGGAGTGAAATGTGATCCTATACCAAACCCTCAAATTCTCAAGTCTCAGGCATCATAGATCTTTGATGCTAGATTTAATTTTAGTTTTCTTTTATTGATCTTCTATCACAATAGTACAATAGTCAAAGTCCACACCATGTTGGTTCAAAGTAAGCCCTTAACTCTTTTGATTCCATTTTAACAAATAACTAAGAACTACCTTAATTAATCTATTGTAATTATTCCATTTTCAAATCACAATTTATTCAAAAGTTGAATAGTATTAATTTGTCCCTTATTTAATTGTAGTACTTGTGATTTTAACGTTGCAATTCGTAAGTCATGATTTAGAAAACTTTTTATTCAAAATTTACAAAGAATAAATGATTTTTTAATTAAAGTTTCTTTTACTTTAAAGACTTAAATTTTTTTTTTAATTATATGAAAAGTTGACCACATTTTTCACTAAAATAAAATAATGTGTATGTTATCAACAACAAATTATACCCCATGCAAAAATCTAGCACATAGCTTTCTAGGCAAATATATATTGAACTTTAATTATTAAGTAAGCAATTCTTTACAAGTCAATCTATAAGTAGTTTAATAGATTAACTTCATTTTATGGAAAAAAAATTTATGATATATAAAGTGTTAAAGTTTTATTTATTAATAAGCAACATAGCAAGGGTGGTGTCCCTTATAGTCTAGACTCGGAGACCAATAGCTACCTAAGGCAGAACAAACAACAAAGAGCTGATAAATAAATTTTAAAGAGACAAACACCACATAGGTCTAAAACAACTGAAAAATAGAAGAAAGAAAGACAAGAGGAAGAAAGATAGAATACCAAAGAGGCCACGACACTGAGACCTTTGGGAAACGAAAATAAATAAATGCCCTAGTTGGAGCCCGGAGGGGTGTGTCAGCTTATCCTATCCTAATCCTATATGAGGAAGTCAAACATGTTCATTGCATTTCCAAATCTCTACTGTAAAAGTGTCAACATAGTGGTGATTCCCCTCATGACCTGCCAATTGTAGTGGGTTATAATGACCATATATTTTAACGACTCCTCCCTTTTTGCACTCATATTACTAACTTCCTCCTACAATGCTTTCACCTTCTCCTCAAGGCCTTTGATTTTGTGAATTAGGTTAGTGCAACTGTAGTAGAAAAATTTGGAGCCATTAGACTCCCCTTCTTCCCCTTCTTTCGATTGGTTGTTCTAGAAGGTATCAAATACACGGGTATTCAAATCAATATCCTAGCCATTGTCAAGCGGCTGCAAGAGCCCAAACAGAGCCAATACTAATAATCTAACAAGAATTGGGTCCTAGGAAACCCCCTTCCCCTTCAACTTGCAGATGTCAATCCGCTCCTTATCCTCCATTTTGTTAGCTTCCTCTTGGAAATACACTTCCATTTGGTCAGCTCCATCCTGGCATTCCACTTCCATTCAGTTGGCTCCAACTTGGCAATGTTGTTTAATCATGGTTCCATATGGGACCCCCCTTTTCCTCCTACTATATGTAAATGCAAACTGCGACCCCATCCCCTTTTCCATAGATGTTTGAGAGTCTAATATCTTTATATATGAAATTGTTAGTTACATAAATAAGTATATTTATTTTAATTGCACATAAGCTCCAAGAGGTAATCTTGGATCATTGTATAATTTCACCCTGTTTGGATTTATAATGACATAAATTCTAACAATTTCTTAAACTAAATCTCTTTTAATTTGCATCTCTTGTCAAAACTTACTCAGTTGTCTCATGATCTCTAGAATTTTATTTGATTAGATCATTGGTAAATTGAGTGGTAACCAAGTTAAAATTATTAGTGCACTCTTTGCAAGTGTTTGATATAAAATTAAATAGTTTTTTAATGAAACTACTTGTGTTACAATATATATCACTTGCTTAATTAAAATCATTTTTTGTGGCATAATAGATAAGCCACCCTTTCCTAGTGAGTCTTATGTAGGTGATTAGCATCAACCCTACTAAAAATTATAACCATAAGCAAGTCAAGCTTCACTCACATGTCATAAATATAAACATATATAATTGATCACCTAATTTAATTCTATCAGTAAGTTGCAATCAACTATTTAAATGTTTTTTTGTTGGGATAACGTATTGTACACCTTACATAATATTTATAATGTATTTTTTATTATTATGTGTGTGACACACCTACAAGAACCTAGATGGATGTGAATCACTAGGAGTTAACATTCTCGTTGCCACTTTATATGCTATATTGTAATATTAGAAATTATATTTAATGTGGGTGTTACATTGGGATAATTATTTCATATTGGGGAAAGATATTTACTAATGTGAAAACTTAGCACCCAATATTAAAGGAGGGGGTAACAGTATTTTATTCACATGGTTTTATGGTACATGATTTTACTTTACTACTAGTTGTATTTTGTGTCAGCTTGATTCTATAAAAGCAAGCACTTGTTAGTGGCTTGGGCTAAGCTGGTTAAGTGAGTTATTATTATTGTGTCTTTCTATGGAATGCATATGTGAAGCATGACATAGGATGTGTCCAGATTCATGCTTTGATGCATGGAGGATGCCTGCCAAAGGCTTTCTATCTTAGAATTATTCATTGTAACTCTGTTAGTGCTTTGTATTTATTTATGCCTATTTAATATGATGGAGTATGGATGCTTTTGGAGGCTTGGTTTTTCCCTCGTGAGGCTTTTCCCAAGGTATATCTTGTGTTATCTTATGGCTTGTCTATTTGATCTTGGCATAATAGTTATTATGTAAGCTTGTATGCATGCTTGTCTCTCATGTGTTATGTAGGAAATGGATTAATGTAACTAGGTATGAAACATTATTTCCTGACATTTTGATCAAAGCACAACCTTTTACAACAAGAATAGATTGGTTAAAATTTTGGTGATTGAGACGTAATCTTAATTATGTGAATTCCCTTCCCACCAAAAATATTTTTTGTAATTGATTCACTTTTCATAAACTCGTTACATTTATAGAACTCTGTGTCAATCCTAAAGGTTAAGGTAAGCCCGCATCCCCATAGCATAAATGTGTGCAAACTCTTATCTCTTTTATCAATCAACATGTAAATGCACTCCTCTTTACTACTTAGCTGTGAGAGTAACATAGTTCCATAGTAACATAGTTTTACTTAGTTTCTATAACTTGTTGCTATACTATGATAAAAAAAAAAATTCAATAGTTGAGATTAATGGTTTTATTTATTTATTATGTATGCTAGGTATTATAATTAAATTACTTTACTATATCATTCTTCTTAAAGTGGAAATATTTTATCACCTTTACAAGATCCCCTCTAGACCAATACATAACATATTTTAAATAAATTTCTAATAATTAGACTTGACTTAAGTAATTGGTGAAAAATAATAAGAAGCTCTAGGAAATTACTATTGAAGTTGTCAATCTAGATCCGATGTAGGCACCACTCCCTAAATTAATAAAATCTTAAATAAGTTATTTACAAGCACACTTGCAACATCCACCATCCACCATACATCATGTATTAGATGATGAACATAATGAATATTGGTTTGGGTATTCCCATTGTTGAGGAGTTTGAGTAATATACACCATGGTTGCCACCAAGCTATGATAAATGTTTTTCCTTGAAATATTTTTCTATTAGTATTTGTTTCCTTGGCTACTATATACTTTTATTTAGTTTAATCATTTTTTATTTATTTGACTTTTGAACTCACAAAAATTAATTCCTTTATTATATATTTTTTAATTTTTTTATTAAACCAAAGCATATTACACATGTGAATTGTTTTAGACTTTCCTTTTTCCACAATAAAAGGTTTATATGTAAATTTTATTAACGTTGACAAAATTAAAATGATTTATGAGACCAATATATAAAACCATATTCATTATTATATATGACTCCTATATGGGTCTGATACCTTGAAACTTAATTATCCACAATTATAACACACATGTAAGATTTAGCAATAAGATACACATGACAAACACTGATTTATGTGGAAACACTTATAGAAGAAAACCACAACAAAATGCTTCTAATATAAAAATCTTTTTACAAACTTCATAAACACCAAGTCGTAGGAGACATGGATTCCCTCTTGACAATTCATAGGCACCAACCTACATGAGACACCAATCTCAACAATTGAGCATCAAATCAACAAGAGACACCAATCTCTTCTTTTGGGAAGCATCAACGTCCAAATGAGTAAGTTCCACCTTTAGGATGTTGCTTCTTCAATATATGGTGGACATCTAATTTTACTTCATAAACTCTTCTTTCTCTTAAATCTTGTTCACAAATTCACCATTATCTCTGCACATAAGTCTCATTTAGATCTTCTTATAATTCTAATTTAGATAGATACTCTGATATAGTTTGTAAGACTGGTAAAATATGCTTCATAAATTTGCTAAAAAATGTTTCATAATTCTTCCTCACATTTGCTTGCAATTATTCTTTATAGATATGCTCATAAACTTTTCACAAAATTTGCCTTCAATTACTTTCAAATCTACGAAAGACTTTCCTTAAATACCTGCTCCAATATGCTTAAAGCTTTGCTATAGTATGCTCCATAGGTATGTTGTAATATGCTTCAAGGATCTACTCATAAACCCCCTTTAGATTTCCTCATAAAACTCTTTTGCATATGCTCTTAACTCTGCTACAAATTTAAAAGATTTTTTTTAGTTTCTTGAGAAATACACCTCCCTCTTCCCTATTTTATATCTCCTCAAACATACACCTTCACTGAAGGGATGCAACTCTTCCAAGATGGATGACTCTACAAGAGAGGTCTAGATTTATAAATATGTTTGATTTTGTTTTTAAAATTGATTTAAATGTTATTATATGGCCACAATTTTGGGTCAACCAACATAATATAGTACACGGGTCTACCCATGTTAAATTAAATAAATTTATTTAATTTTTACTCCATAAAATGGGGTGACACACAATGTAAGGTAGGCCCACATAAAGGATAAATTTAAGGTGCCAATATAGGGCAAGTTGGGTCAACCCTATTTTAGGATAAATTTTTTGATTTGAAAGAATATAAATATTTCCATGTTTATATTTAATATTTTTGTGCATAAAACTTTTGAATTGTTCTTCCTTAAGCAACAACATGATGTCCTCGGATTTTTCCTTTCACATCAATGAAAATAACTTTCATATGCCTTTGATAGTAGTGACAATTAATCTTCTTACCTTTGACATCAAGGACAAAATGTCCAACAAGCCCAACTTACTTATAAATTATTCTACTTTTAACTACCTATAGATAATTACCTTTATTTTCTTCATTTAATCTTTTCTTTATCCCATATGCAAGAAGTGGGAATCATTCCAACATGCGATCCAGTTTTTCCCCTTAGCTCATAAAACTTGGAAAGCTATCTTTTCAACTCTCTATGATTCCTTTTATTGTAATCTTACCTAGAAGTCTATGTTCCTTACTATATTAGCTTGCCACAATTAGTTTCCATAACATGTTGCTATACTATAATCAAACATATTTAGAAATTGAGATGAATGGTTTTTTTTTGTGATCTAAATATGTTTGGTAGGTGTTAGCATCCAATTACTTTATTATATCATTCTTCTTCAAATGGAACATTTTTGTCACCTTTTATCAGATTCCCTCTAGACCAACACACAACCTATTCAAAACAAGTTTCTAGTAAGTAGACTTGACTTCCACGATTAGTAAAAAACTAATAGGAAGCTTCATGAAATTATTGGTGAAGTTATCAATCTAGATCCAAAATAGGCACCTCCCTCCACAATAATGAAATCTTAAAATAGCTATTTATAAATACATTTGGAACATCCACCATGCACTATGTATTAGATGACAAATACGATGAACACCAGTTTAACCACTTTCATTTAGGAGTTTGAGTGATGGACACTATGGTTGCCACCATGCTATGAAATATGTTCTTCCTTTACTGGTCTTTGTTTTCTTGGCTACCATATATTTTTCTTTGATCCGATCAAATTGTTTGATATGACACTTGAATTCTTATAGATGAATTCTTTTATATATTTTCTTTAAATTTATTGAATCAAAGCAAATTACAAATGTGAACTCTTTTATACTTGCATTTTTCCACAATAAAAAGGATACGTGTATATTGTATTAATGTTGAAAAAAATAAAATGATTTGTGAGACCATTATATAAAACCATATCCATTATTATTCATGAGTCCTATGTGGGTGTAATAGGAGAACAAAGCATTAGGAATATATGAGTTGTGATGTAAGTATTGTTGTTATTTTTTATCAACAAAAACTTAAAAAGGAATTAAATAAATAAATAGCAGTCCAAAAGGACTACACAAGATTTAAAAAAATAAGACAAAAAAATAATTACATAAATAAATACTACATTGTATAATATCTTGTATTTTTTTTGTTTTAAGAAAATACTTCATATTGTGTGTTCAAAGATGGTAGACATACAAATCAACACTCCCAAACATCATTATAACAAATCCAAATACCATTGTAAAATCCACATTTATAACAAATGACATATTATCTACACTATTAGATTATAGGAATACACATTCTTATTGTCCCCTCTTCTTTCAAAGATGTCTATTTATTATTCTTAAATTTAAATAATATATATAGATCCTTATTTAAACCATGCAAATTTTCACTCCCTATTCTCTTTTTAAACTCCATAAATACTCCCTCCATAATTTTTAATTTCCAAGCCTAAAACTTGGCCCAACCAATGCAAATGTGTTTGTCTGTCCCCTCAACTCTTAGCTTTAAATAAAGGTCAAACATGCTTCCATTAAAAAACTCTGTAAACTACCTATCCTCATAAATGTAAACCCCACCCAAAGAAGTGATTTTATTTTTCCCTCCAAACCCTTGGGTCAAGATTTGTCAAATTTTCATTGTCAATTTCAAGGTCAATGGTCAAAACCCAAGTCACTTTAGCTAGAATAATAAATAAAATTAAAAAAAAAAAACTCGTCTACCTACAACCCCAAAAGCTTAAAAATACTATTAAATAAATTAGTATAACTATAAATATTTTTTGCTTAAACCGCAACTACCATTACCTACCAATATTTTGAAGGGCAGGAATGAAGATCTAAAATAAATAAAATTTAAGGACCATACATTAGCGGTACTTTGTCGACATAATTTATTTTTTATCCGCGTAATAATCATTTTTCGTCCTAAAAGCTATGCCTGTTTTTTTCCTGTCCTGTCATAATAACAAACTGTTGGGCAGAGTTCCGATGCACTCTTTAATGATACTCAGAGGATTCGAACCGACGACCTGTAGCGTCAAATTTACTCCCATTTTTTCTGCGAGAGAGCTGGTTTCTTTGAAAGCTGAAAAGGAGCTGCTTTTAGTCCCCTTTTGGTCGGTTCAGCAACTTTTCAAGCTTGCAGCGCGGCAATTGTTCAGAAAGTCGTGTTCTTCTGATCTCAAAACTTCGTTTTGTGGTGATTTTTAGCGGTGCTCAGGATTCCTTTCGGCTCAAGGCTGTCAAAGTTTCTGCAGAGGTATGCAAGTCTGAAAATTCTTTGATTTCGGCTCAAAATTTGGGCTCAGTCTGAATAAATCCTTTTGCTAATCTTTTTGAAAACTAGTAGATAGTGGTTTCTTTCACGAACTGCAAAATTTTGTGACGTTTTTGAGAGATTATCCGTTAACAGAGGCTATGCAAGTCTGCAAATGCTTCATTATAAACGCGTGTCTAAGTTCATGTGTGTGAACCCGTTAAGCTCAATTAATGAATTGATTTCTTCACCAAATCCGGCTTAATACGAACTAATCCCTTCGCTAATCTTTTTGAATGAGAAATAGTTTATATCTTTGTCAATCTGGAAACAATTGGATACTTTAGATGTATTATCTGTAAATAGAAGCGATGTAACTCTTAAATGTGTGAATCTTCATTGTAGACGTGTGTCTAATCTTAATTCGATTGATAATCTTAATTCGTCACAGAAAACCGTCATTAGTACGAGGAAATCCCTTCGCTAATCTTTTCGAAGAAGAGATAACTAGTTTCCTTGTAAAATGGGAAAGTGTTGATGATTACAAGTAAATAGAGGTATAAGCCTTAAACACGTTATTCCTTTGCTATAAATGTGCCTTGAGCGAGGCGATCATTCATTTCTCTCTGCATACCTGCTTCGGACATAACTAGAGGTAGATATTAAATCTGCAAATATTGTACTACTTGATACCGGTTGCTTAATTTTAGTGTAATTATAGAATAAATGCGATTGTTTTCGTTTTTCTTCTTTGAAGTGTAGAAATCGCATCCGGCTTTCTAGCGACAGAGGCATTTAAAGTTCCAGAGAAATTTAAGTCGGTAAATAATGATTTTGAGAGAAATCTGTCGTAGAGGCTGAAACCAATAATTCCTTAAGAGGAAAATGGTTTTTGTCTTGTAATGCATTTCGAGATTCGAGTAGCAGTCGCTTAATGTGTCTTCAATTATTTTACATAACACTAGTCCCAGGCTATGAAAGCTCTATTTTTGTGCTAATAAGTCGCTCTTTATATTTATTCGTAAGAATTTGTGTTAGAAATGGCAATCTTTTAATCTGTGAATTTCTGTTGGAGGGATTCTTGAATTTGACCTTTTTGTTTTGCAGTGAAGCTGCATTGATTGTGGAGATCGGTTCGTAGAAATATGCTTCCTCATGAAAAAGATGCAAAGGAGGTGGCATTGAAATTTCTCGACTCCATTAAAATTCTGCTTAAACTAGATTATGCCGAGAATTCTTGTTGAAGAATAATCTGTTAGTTTGAAAGGTAATTTTAGGTTTCATGGATAAAGCCATCACTGAGAAAAATGTCATCGTAATGCAAATTGTTTTTAGGATTAAATTGTATATGAAATTCTAGTTCGGCGTTTGTTATGAGGAAAATAATGTTCTAAAACTAAAATTTTATACAGAGTTCAATTCTAAAAATAATTTGCATTACAATCTATGAATTCTCGAAAGATAATACCATCCAAAATGTCCTTTTTTGGGCTAAAGTCCGTTTTGGGAAATGGAATTCATGCTTTTGCAGCTTAAATTGGACTTGATGGGATATCGCAAGTTTTGAAAGTAATGTGGTGTCCGATAAGAGATTCAGAAAATTTATCCCTATTTTGACTTATAGAAGCGCTTAAAAGGTTTTATTGAGAAATCATACAAATTTGTGATACAGGAATC
>MU224564.1:522640-566891 GCA_018584345.1 Thuja plicata
TGAAGTGAAACAAATCAGCCACAAATGACAGCCTAGAATCCAGTGGTTTGCAGATGTCTACGAAAGATCATATAACAGAAATATGAACGACTGACCTGTGGCCTATATCAGAATCGGCATAGGAAAACAGAATGGGGTAAACTGCGTTGGACTTTCCCACTGATGTTGCACAATGTGTGAAGGGGTAATTTATTAATAAGAATAGTGCATGGAATCTGTAAGACTCTCAAGCAGGAATCTTGAATTTGTTGGATGTCATGTCATTAGTAATACATGAAGAGGCGGTTCTTCAGACAAACTGCGATTCCTTCTAGCTAGGGAGCAGATAATTCAGGTTTTATGGGTAGCCTTAAAGATAAAGCAAAGGCCCAAGTGCTGATTAGAATATGTGCCTTGATTTTGAGTTGTCTGGAACTAGCAAAGGTCAAGGCAGTTAGCAAAGTTTTTTGGTCACAATACTATCCGAAGCTCTCTTCAACATTTTTCACCATTTACTCAAGCCAAAGTGTGGCAACTTTGTCAAATCAGAAGCAATAGTATTAGACTCTCACCATGAAATTGGGTAAGTGTAACTATTAACTAAGATTTTATTTTGTGTAAAAAATTTATTGAGAAGAATGTATCTTATTTAAATTTTATTTTACTATTTTATTTTCTGATTGAAAATTGAGATTTAAACCTGTCTATGGTAAAAACCTGAAGTATTTTTCCTTCTCTCCTCCATACCTCCCCTCACCTTGGTTGAACTAGAATCATAAAGCGAAGTTAGCAAATACCATATAAATGGCATGCCAATTTGAAAAAATCTAATCCACAATGATGGAGCTCCTCTGAAAAAAAATTTCAAGCATAATGTCACAGATCATGTTTGATGGGCATATTACATAAAAGAACTTAGAAGAGAAAATTCCTTGTAGAGCATAAACTCAATTCATATTAAGAGTTACTTAAAAATAAATTAAAAAATTCCATGGAGAGCAGAAAATGATTTGTATTAAAAGTATTTTATAGGATGGGGTATATATATCCATTCCCAAATCAGAGCCTCAATGTGAACTTTTATGTAAGGTCCCCACATATTTAACGAACTAGTTACTCATGCTGTCAGAGAAAGGTGTTAGATGGGGTAGTTAAAACCATGCAACATCAGCTAAGCTTCACATGGATAATTTCTTTAGACTATATCAACAAGTATACAATGAATTCACTAGACAAGTGTCTGAGTCCAGCATCCAGAAATTTAAAAAAATTCAAGAAGAGCTTGCTAATGTCTAAAAAGTTGATAAAATTGATCATAATGATTGACAAAGTGTGAAATGTAAAGTTTGAGCAACTCTTTTCATGAAATGAAAGAATATACTGAAGTACAGATTAAACCGGCCAGTGGTTCTCAAAGGAGCATCCTGTCCTCAAAACTTCATCATCACCTTATTCAATCACGAATTTCATGGAGTTTTGCACAGAAACCTTGGTAGCAGACAAGCAGACTTCAGTGTACTCGCAAATGTATCTTGTGTTATCTCTCTTCCCTTAGAAAAGAGATCTAGGGTTACATTTATCTTAAAGTTCTGCCTAGTGTCCCTATAACTGATGCACTGGCTTTGTTTACTCTCTTTAAAATTAAAAGACTGGCGACCAATTTGCTCAAACTTGCAGAAGTATATTTGTGGTCTTTCAATTTTAGTAATTTAAAATTTTTGATTAAAACTATGTACAACAAATATGGCGCTTGAGGTTGCTACTGTCTGTTGTAATGAAGAGCCCCAAATGATGGAAATGCCAGCAAGATTTAAAACTTGAGTTAGTTCCTTGACCTGACTAAATTCATGATAATCAATGCTAGATGAACCTTAATCATATCACTGTATCCATATAGGTTTGTAACAAAACTGTATGAAGAAGTAATCCTAGTTTGCTATCACATCCCTTTGTACTGTTGTGAGCCAGGGCTAGTTGTCAATGTCTTCGCTAGACATCAAAAGCATAGATTTAGGGGTAACTAGATAAAAAGCTTACTGACCAAATATGATACATGGAATGGAATGTAGTGTAATATATTGTAAAGTTGCCATACGTGATTAGAATGTACAAAATCACCTGAATTCTTCAAAACGGAATATGTTTTTTAATTCAATGGAATGTGATATACAATGTTGAGATCTGATTGGTTATCTAAATATAATTGCAGGACATCATCAAAATGTTCTAGAGTCACCTCGGGTGCTTAGTAGAGACGGAAGCTTTAGGAGGAGTGGTTCTGGTTTGTATCAATATCAAATCTACATGATATACATTCAAAATTAATTGGAATATCCTTATTTAAGTTAAATTTTTTGTTTTTTCTTAGATTCTCCTTGTTAACTTGCATAATATGTATACTTTCTTGCCTCTTGTCCTTGTTACCAATAGAATCAGGCAAGTGTAATGTTGATGATAGTATAGTGATAGATTAACACTTCATTATATTTTTGCAGCTTAAAAGTCATGTGATTGCCTAATAAAGCCTGAGGTAGGGGTATTGTAAAGAGTCCATGGACAAATCTTCTGTTAAATCCTGCAAGTGTCATAATTCTTTTTAGTTTATTTCTACTTTTAGGTGTTGTTAAATCTCATTAATCCTTTCTTTGCACAGGGTCCATTTTAATCCTTTTGTTTCAGATTCTATGTTCTAAATCCTAAATTGCTTTCTTGAAGAATCCACGTTTGGATAACTTAGCATATAATTTATGTTCTGTAAGAAGTTCTAATGGTATTTAAAATGTTAATGGGATCCTTGTAATCCATGCTATAGAGTAACATATTGTCCAAGAATACAATAATGAAATTTTACTTGGTAGGAGCAAAGGATATTGTTCAACATGCTCATTAAATTTGTCATAACTTTCAAGTCCAAAACAACCCACAAATTGTTGTCATTACATGCTGTAACATGTAAATTTGCTCATTAGTTGCAGTTTTGATCATTCTGAATTCTATGACCTACAAATGCTTCATCCAGTAATATGCCTTCACCTATTCACAAGGTTGTCTATCATATCTTCAAGGTGATGGTGAAAGTCTTTCTGTAAAGACCAAGGAGAAAATTCGAGTCAAGAGATAGAAGAAGACAATATTATCTCCATGATATCGTCTGCACATTTATACACATCTTATCATTTATTGTGTTGTCATCGTATTTATTTTAGGTATATCGGATGGCATCATAAGGGTCAAACTAAGCTTAAACTGGATCAAAGGTTATTTTGTTGTCTTTGCTAACCTACAAGAAATTTTTGAATTATCTATATGTAACCATGACTGAGTGGGCCAATTGGCATGAGATCATAATTGCTTGACATGAACTAATTACTATTAATAAGTGAATTGATGATCCATTTTTTATGAATTCAAAAAGATTTCAAGTCCTAGCACAATAATTTGAGAAAGAAGAGGATCAGAAGTACAATTGACCAACAAAGTGACCAATTGTTGTACATACTACATACAACATCTGGCTATTTGTATTGATTGGGTGTTTGACAGACTTGCTGTTTTGTTTAGGCTGTCTTGAGTTGAATGACAGTGCTATTATAGATGCCAAGTATTTGGCCACTCTTGATTTGCTAGGTTCAGTTGTCGGTGTGGAGGTTACTAGTGTCCGGTCAAGGATATATATATAAACACTTATATCCATCTTGCACGTTCAACTTGTTGGTCAGGAAAAATAAAAAATATTTTCAATCTACAAGGTGAGTATTATGGGGGATTTTTAGATGTCTTCTTTGGTTTTCAATTGATGTGGAATTAAGAAAACTAAGCAAAGATTTAAAAATTAGAAATCCAAATGTAGAAACAGTGATTATAGGTTGCCTTTTTCCGCCATATGTGAAAGAGCTTGGGATGATCAAAGAAAGGATGTTTACTCTGAAATAGCTTGGGATGATCAAAGATAGAATGTTACACTGAAAATGTGTAGATGAAGAAACCTGTATCTTACGCTTATCTTTTTTGGTTTTTTTTAATAAATGTTTAAATGCGTCAGCAAGTATTTCTGGCATGGCAGGAAAAGAAGGCAAACTGGGGATTTGTGTGGGCCCCGCAAAGAACCTCTATTTAAAGAGCTATTTAAAAAAGCAGAAAGATGAAGTGAAAAAAATAAAAAGCTTACTCTAAATTTAAAAAATAAAATAAAATCCTTGAAGCAAATAAAACACAAAATTATTCACTCTTCTTTCATTCCGTATCCTTGTTTTTGTAGACTTGAGAGGAAGCAACTGGTTTTGTCTATACTTCTGAAAATCTCTATTTTTGTTTCTTATTTTTACAAAAAATTAGCTATTTTCAGAGGGCTTTGAAGTTGTGTTTCAGTGGTGGTCTAGTTTGAAAAACCATATCCATTGTCAAGTTTTGTCAGCTAGTATCAATTTTTTTCCTTTAAAATTTCAAGTGATGTTCTTTGAACAGATGGTCAGATGATACTCCTTGGTGTGGGGTGTGCATTTTATGTTCATAACTTTTAAGTAGTTTTAGAATGCTGTTGACTGCTATCTGTACTTGAGCACGGCCAATCAAAAACTTATATTTGATGTAGATCATACACTTTTCACCTTTGAATATGCATGCTTTAAAAGTTATCAAACGTTCTACTAACTTGCCTTGATAATGCTTTTTGTCATTTGCTTCCATATCATTTGTGTGGCTGAAGTTGCAATCTCCATTGTGTAGTTTTCTTGAACTGAGGAAGAAGTATAGAAGAAAAAGAACGCGTTGAATTGAATTTTTCCTTTATCTAGTTGTAGAATATATGTACATTTGTGTATCTTTATGCAACTTGATGCCAACCAACATTTTGCAGGTTTCTCCACTGACAGAAGATCAGATGAGTCAGTGGGGAGTAAATTAGGCAGTTCCCCTCGAATCAGGACTGGACGATTGCTACCTAAAGGACTGAAAGACTTTGCAAAGAAGTTTGTTGACAAAGAAGCATTCACAGTCAAACTTCAAGACTGGCTGTTAGAAAAAACAGACAAGTCTGTAGATGGCAGACTTCTTTTTGAGTCTCCATTTCAGCTAGAAGAGCTTCGGAAGTTTGATTATGCTTTGGAAGGTGTTGTTTTTCAACAATTGCTTCGAATGCCTTGTGCATCCTATGCATCATCTTCTCATGGTGGTGATGAAGCAGATGCATATCTTGCAGTTGAAGACTTTCTTCATACTAGTGCAGAGTGTCTGTGGAAAACATTTTGGCATAAGGATGGATCAATGCCTTTTTCTGTCAGTTGTCCATATGGTGTGAGATCCAAATTTCACACTGCAGAAAAGGCAATTGTAAGGGGAAAAGTAGGAGATCTATGCGGAGCTGCTTTGTTAGTAAAAGATGATACAAATTCACATGCTCGGTGGGACCGTGTTGCAGAGCTTGCCTTATTTAGGCATTCTGTTGGACATCATTCTCAAGGAAAGGAGCCAGTTCTATCAGTAGCTACTGTTGGAGATGCTTTATTTTATGGATTTCATATGTTGTTGTCAAGAAGATTAAGGAATTCCCATCTACTAGTTAACAACGACTGTGTATATGTGTTGGTGGTAGATTGTGAGTATGGGGGAATATTAAAGATTAGTGGAGATTTGGGTAAATTAGATTCAAACACAACTAGGGTACATGATTGTGCAGCAGAATGGATTAAACATGCAGAAGTTAAAATCTCACCAGTGGACCGAATTTGGAATAAGATGGGGAATGCTAACTGGGGAGATTTTGGTACATTGCATCTTCTATTGGCCACATTTTACTCTATTGTACAATGTAAAGGCCCCCCTCCAAAATCCATTACAGAGTTGGCTGCAAATCATAGTATGCGACTCCAAAAGAGGAGGATTGAAAGCCGTCTCAGTGAAACACATGGCAATGGAAGTAATTCATTTGATTATCATCGAAATAACCGGATCTATGGAGAGATTCTTGAAATTGAGGATGAATTAGAACCTGTTATTTCAAAGGAAAAGGAGCGGATGAAACTCGAGGTAGGCACTGTTATATGGTTGGACGATTTACAGGGACAAATGGGCTTTCAGATACATGACATTTCCAGAGATGGAAGAAATTTCTTGTATAGTGCAACTTCTCTGGAAGACCCAAGCATGCTGTTGGCTGTTTATGTAGGTGCTCATCCCTCCCAGCTTGCACCTTCATGGGAAGATATGAGTATGTGGTATCAAGTACAGAGACAAACAAAGGTTTTGAATGTCCTAAAACAAAGGAGCATATCTAGCATGTATCTACCGCAGCTGGTTGCTTCTGGAAAGGTGATGCACCCTGGTTCATGCTACAAACAGAGTCCTGGTGGACGCTGTAACCATCCCTGGTGTGGAACCCCGGTATTAGTATATTCTCCTGTTGGAGAGCCTCTGTCAAACATAATTGCAAGAGATGGTGCTTTTACTTCAGAGGAAGCTCTACAGTGTTGTCATGACATCTTGTCTGCCTTGCAAAACGCAGCATCTGCTTCTATTCAGCATGGAGACATCTGTCCTGAACATGTAATACGTGTTATGGATGCAGAGAGAGGCTCATTTTATGTCCTTGTTGATTGGGGGCATGCAGTACTGGAGGATAGGGACAGCCCTGCCATCAATCTTCAGTTCTCTTCCACTTATGCTTTGCAAGAAGGAAAGCTCTGTCCAGCATCTGATGCAGAAAACCTTGTTTACCTCCTCTATTATTTATGCAGCGGAGCTCCTCAACGACTAGACTCAATAGAAGCTGCTTTGCAATGGAGAGAAAGGTCTTGGGCACAAAGATACATACAGCAACAGCTAGGAGAAATCTCTGCTCTCTTGAAAGCATTTGCGGACTATGTTGACAGCCTATGTGGTACTCCGTATCCTGTAGATTATGAAATTTGGATAAGAAGGTTAAGCAGAGCAGTGCAGGGAAATAATCATGGAAAGTCAATAGATTACAGTGCAAGCTCTATGAGGAGTGATGATGTGGCAGAATCATCAGGGACATCCGCAGCATCCTTAACCTGAAAATAGATACTCTGAACTGATATTTTATTACATTAGTGTGTTAGATCCTCAAGCTAAAGTACAGAGTCAAATTTGTTGCATATATTATGCATGTGAAAAGATTTCCTTTTGGATTCAGCTACTCGATGTTCCAAGACCGTTGACTTTCATATTGTTTGATCATCTCAGCTGGATTTTCTTGTATCATTTTTGTTCTTTTTCTGAGTGCGTGTATCCCCACTTTGGGTGATTTCCATGCATTTGCCCATGTTGTGTAACAGTCTTAACACCAGAGTCCAAGGTGTAGGAGGAAGTTTAGTTTGTCCCTTTAATGGTGGACGAAGAATCAGTAAGGAGGTTCAGAATTACTGGGGGCCAAATAAGTTTTCAGATGTTGACTTACATATTGATGCAACTAATGGTTTGGTTTTGCATCGGTTTGTAGATCTCTTAACATTCTTGGACTGGATTTTTTATATCATTGAACATGTCATAGTGTTAATCTGTTGAGTCTTATTCTCACCTATTCTTCTTCTTCTGGTGACTGTTTTGCCAGTTTTGTATTATTAGTGAGGTATTTCAATAATTGATCAATATACCTGTCTGCATTTCCTGAACAAATTCTGTGATCTATAGCACAGAAATGTTGAAAATACAGTTTGAATTTTTGGTCTACAGCTGATAAATGGATATTGATTTTAAACATCATGCTTCATTTTCCAGCCTCAGTTGATTCTTGGCATGATCAAAACCTGGGGTATTATTCCGCTGGATACCAACAAAGGATAGCCATATACAAAGATCACTCATGTATATATGCAAACGACATTTCCCAGCTGTCCTGCTTTCTGTGCTTTAAAATCAACATATGGTGAGCTAAATTACTTTTCTAATACATCTTGTTTTGAGTGCAGTAACTTCATATGTGAATTTGTGAATTTTTTGCTCATGTTACAAGAACATATATATTTTAATGCCTCTCAGAATCTAATTCTTAGAGAAGATTTTGTTTTGCAGGTTAAATATGAAAAAGTGCATGCTATAAAATGAAGATTAATTATTAGGTGAACTGCCACAAATTTTAAAATATGGTGGAATCTCAGAAAACAATTTTTTTATAGAGAATTTATTTTCTTCTTTTCCAGCAGTTTATGATTGTACCTAACATTATACTGATGGTTAGCATGGAATTTCTCTCGTCTTTATGTTTTGGGGATTAGATTCTATACTGAATGCCACACCTATTTCATAGTTGATGGCAGGTCCATACTATACATGTAACTCGTTTTGCGCCCTGGCCTTCACACTACCGTTCCCCTCACCCCGTGCTAATCGGCACTATAGCTATTATTCCCTATTATCCCGGGGGCGGGGGGAAGCTGTATTGAGGAATTTATACCCTCCTGCCCAGAGGGTCTGCTCCATTTCTACCTATCAATTTCTACTTGCCAATGGAAGTGTAAAAATTTCATTTATATTAATATATGAACCTTGCTACGTTCTCGAGTGCAATTTATCTCCCAATTAATTCGAAGTCTTCCCCTTACTGATCATGGGCTTGGGAAGTAAATCAATTATTTCAAGCAAGTTTGCCACACTGCTATTATTAAATTATCAATTCAAGCTTGTATTGTGCAAATGATTTCATTTGTTCCAATCGTGGGAAAAACATGATTGCCTGCTGGTTCTAGAATGGAACTTCCAATTTTCACTTTATATCAGGGTGCAGCAGGTTTTCGCACCTGGCATTTCTTTTGCCAAAATTTCTGCTGTACAAGACAAATTTGTTATGGTTTCCAAAATGACAGATCATAGGATACCGATGTGCTTATTTTTACTTGGATCCTCTTTGTTTGAGTTTTTTCCCCAGCTGTACAAAGCTAATACTTCTATTTTGGTGGAAGTTTGGAACTTCAAGACCTTCCCAGTTGTACAAAGATAATATTTTTACTTGGATCCTCTCTGTTTGAGTATTTTTTCCCCAGCTGTACAAAGGTAATACTTTCAGTTGTACAAAGATAATATATCACAATTAGATAAAGAAATCAACCAGGCAAACTCACAAGAATGCCCAACCCTGAAAAGGTAGCACTCTGAAACAGGAAACCTATGGCTATAAGGGAAGGCATTTGCGAGGACCTTGTCACTATCTCCGCAACAACAACCATCGAGGATTTGGGGGCACGCTTAGACCTGTGAAGCCAGGTGAAGTCGATGCCCAATACCTGCAAATCTGCATCACAAAACGAATATATATATATATATATATAGAAGACAGTACAGATAGATGACTGGGATAAAGACATCTTGTGGAACTCACCAAGTGAGTAACTACAACTTCATCCCTAGTCATGAAATCACATCATAGATACACACACACATAAAGCATCAAGTATATAAAATAGTAAATCAATTATAAGAAAGGGTTACATCATAATCCATTAGGGTTAGTCACATAATTAAATTGAATAACCAAAGAGATAATCATCTCATGAGTATCGATGTAGAATATATCCATAACCATAAAAAATATATAAACAACTAGAAACATAATTTGTGAGTTTGTATCATAATCATCAATGACTATCCAGGAAACATAATTATATAGTCCATCAACAATATCATATAAATGACTTGGGTTTCTTCATAATCAAATACCAAATCAACATAAACATGGAACATAAGTAATAATCTATGAGTGTCTACCTATCTATCATAACTTATCAATGATCAGGGTTAGATTGGTAATTGCAAATCATAAACCATAGAGAGACTTGTCATACAAAGAGAACAATAGCAATGCCCATTACCTTTTTTGAATATCAATCTTGAGCGTAATCATCAACATTTAAAATCACCAAGTAAGATACAAGATTCATCCAAAGTAACCTTAATAGCACAAAGTCTAAAAAAAACTTAGATATCAGGTAGTAGATTATGAAATCATTATAAACAAATTATTGGAATAGGTTAGACAAGTATCACAAACATCTAAGCACTAAGAGAGGATCAAAAGATCTTACCGCACTCAAAGAATCTAATAAAAGAAACAAACTCATATTAGGATTAGAGGAGTATTACACCCCCTCCCAAGATTTGACTTACTCTTGGAAGTCGGAAAGTACTAAGCTATTCATCATACATAAGTTTAAATAGCTAGCCACCACTTGCACAAGTATTCATTCTGTCAAAATTTTGATAAACGCTATGTTATTAAATTTTAATGTACAATAACCTGGATTAAATATAGAAATAGTTTCAAAAAGAAGGGCTATTATCAAGCAAGAAACAACTGCACAATTCTCATACTTCATGCAATAAGCTAGTCAACAAGACACTTAAAATCCAAGTATGTTTCTAATAATTACTACAGTGTTCATGCTTACTCACTTCCACTACTAACATCAATGTATTAGGCAAAGCGTGCTTTACAAATTAAAATTCTTACTCTTCTTTACAATATCAAAGTTCCTATCTTTAGAAACTAATATAAGAGGCGAGAATTCCAATAACATTCAATTCCTATAAATAGTCAAAAGTATGACATCATTCATATTATAGGTTAACTTAAGCCCACTACACTTATGTTTGCATATCATTAAAAATCAGTTTATAGGAATTACAGCTTGCGATTAAGGAGTGATTACTTTAACATACTAAGATACGCAATCCTTTATTACAAATAGGGGTCCCAAGCTTCATGTTTTCCACTCCTATTCTAAAAATGTAAGGTTAATATAAGGGCATAAAAAAAATTGATATGAGAGGTTATTTCTTTAACAAGGGAGAAACATTCCACATTTACTTTTGTAATACTAAAACTTATCCCTTTACATTAATGCACAATTCTATGGGCAAACCTTTGAGAAAACACAACACAAATCTCTTTCATAAAACACAAGTTACTTCTATTCATCAAAGGTCTAAGCTATATAATGGAAAAATGTCCAACTTAAAACTTGCATACATGACATAATACACGCCTCTTTTCAAGGAATAAAAGACATCTTCTATAACTCTACTATAATAGTTGTAAGTATTTAGTTACCAAAGCAATATCCATACACTTTTAAACGATTTATTCATTAGTCTTCAGGTTAGATTTCATCCGAAGCTTTACTAGCTACATTGTTAACATACACATATCTAAAATTTCCATGTCAGACACTTTTTCATATAAACATTACCTCATCGTAGTTAATTTTCAATGAGAATGTAAAGAGTTCGTTCAAATTGTTGTTTTTAGAAATATTTATAGATCAATTAAGAAAAGAGACACATGAGTCCTATTACTACTTCCCTCTCAACCAATTCTTTCACTAACACATTTAATCAATAATATTACCCTAATGCACATAAATTTTCTAGCTATCTTCAATTTCCTTAATAGGAGTACATTCAGGAGTAACCATGTGTATTATTACCCTTATACCTGTTAAACTTTTGAGTGATCGAGTTGAGATAACAATTCACTACATTCCAATCTAACATCGTATACATATCAATACTCTTCTAAGATTTCCTTTAGAGAAAAATCATAAATCCATTTTTCCCAACTATTCCATTTATAGTGACCCTTCACCCCTATATACCATTATCATTAGTCATTTAATAGTATTGTTAGTTACATACATCTAAAGTGATTCTTACAATGTACACATAAAACATCAAGCATATATTTCTTAGTATCCAATTAATACATTATTTCATTTCCATAATACTCATCTAAGATCCTAACTACTCACTGGACATCTAGCAAAATGTACATTTAATAAGAACCCTTTTGTGTCAGTTTTACCTCAATCACTAGGATAAACCATAATTCATTTAAATAACATTATATTCTTCCAGGGGACTTTCTTTCTTACATTAGCTTAACTTGTAAACATTAACATGGCTCACACAAATGACATAAGCACTCCTTTGTAACAAAAGTGAACTATAATCCTATATAGGAGAAACCTTGGGGACATAGGTCCTTTACCCAAGGGATTCCTCTAATGAAGCACATTGTCTAAGAACTTTAGTCCCTTAAAACTTGAGAGAGAGAGAGAGAAGGCAGAGGAGAGGGGGAAGAGAGATATTTTGTAATAATAAATTTGTTCTTTTCTTTTCAATTTCCTACTTAAAGAAGGCAGAGGAGAGGGGGAAGAGAGATATTTTGTACTCTTATCAAATCTATTAACTATGAATCTCAAAATTACTTAATGCTAGAACATATGTAAAACAACTTTATTTACACATAAGTTCCTAAGTTCTCCTTTTACACAATGATTTCTTCTACCTGTTTGTTTCATCCATTTGTCCAGAAATAGAGAAAAAGGAAAGAGAGATGCAAGAATCCATCTCTTATATTATCCTACAAAACATAATTTATAACCATGCAATACTAGCATCATTGCAGCCTTATAAAAGTGAGTACTATCAAAATCATGTCTTACTTCATGTTAGGAATACAAAATCACTTCAATTCTAACTTATGAAAGGCTCATTAACTAGTATAAACAGTAAGACATAACAAATTATGAAGTCAACTTATCATTTATAGTAGAATAGAGTGCACAACATTTTAAACCAATCAAGCTAACTTAGTGATCATTACAACAAGTATTCGTGATAGTAGGATATATTATAGATGGGATCAGTAGATAAAGTTATCTACTACCACAATTAGGATAACTTATCCAAATATATTTGACTTTTCAAGAATTTGAGTACATTTAACAACAAGAATATAACACACAAGTATAAGGAATTCATTATCATTTCAGAAAAAACATCCTTTTGAACACATTGATTTCATAATGCAAAAACATGTGTAACTTAATCATCGAAAAACAATGTAGCACGAACACAAAGAAATTAGCGTTAATTTCTTAGGATTCAAGTTTACAAACATAAAGATAACATCAAAGAGAAATGATGCCAAAAAACTGACCGATATGAACAAGTAAAATACGAGTTCCCAGAGTTCCCAGTGTGGCAACCTAGGGCTTTGATACCAGATGTAACGCCCCACTAGGGAACCCGAGAGGACAAACCAACTAACTACTAAGAGATGTGAATTTTTTTATTTGCAATAAGATATGCATCACTTTCTAAAACAAACTAAACACTTTCTTTGAATGCAATGCTACAAAATAATCTATGTCCTCGCAGGTTCCTTAACAACACTACTCAAACAACATTATCTAACCTATTTACCTTAAAGAGATATACATTGAATCATATGCCTTATTAGTCTATATAAAATTTAAAACACCAAGGGAAGAGTTCCCAACTCATTCTTTCATTATAACATAAATGCATCACTAATTGACTCATACTATTCAACCATTCACTATTATTTATAGATCGCTTCTCATTTAAGCATTTTAGGTGATAAATTAACATTTATTAAGATAAAAAAATATCCTATGTACTTTATTAATTGATACGCATCTTGAGGCACTTAGTAGACATAAACCAACATTTGAATGCTACAACTATCTTATTTCATTTATTTGTCATTTCATAATAGTTTCCACAAATCTTACATCAAGAGACAATACATTTATTCCTAGGTACATCATTTCATACCAAGTCTAAGTTCATTTCCTTTATAAATGGACAACATAAAATAATGGAATAATCATGAACAAGTATCCAAAACACTTTTCCTTTCATATTGATAACATACAATCTTTTCCCTTTCCTTTCACCTAGATCTACCCATTCCCTTATACATTGCTTTGAATTACACCGATATACATAATTTCATCATATACAATTATTTCCTTACAATAGCTTACAATTACAAGAATGCATATACATAAGTACATCTTTACATATACAATGTGAAGTCTTCAGAATTGAAAATCTGGAAGGGATAGGTGCAAGGATCATCCATTTGACCACGAAAAATACCTTGATATAATAAAGATTAACCACCCAATCACGTGGATCCAAAAGGGTCCAATCCCCCGTGCTAGGAGATAGAAACCAAGGTCCATGCAAGAGGGTAACAACTAGCATACTCCTAAGGTGGTGATAACCTTTACCAAAACATAACACAACTGAAAGCACAAGAAGACCATAAGGACCACCAGAGTAATAATCACACAGGTAGGGATCCTAAGCTACAAGCTAGGTGAGTTTCATCGCATAGCCATCACCCCTTGGGTTACCCAGGTACTATCCTTCCCGACCCCCAAGTAGGCACATGAAAAACCGAACACCTTCGATGGAGACAAGGTTGTTCAATTATGCCACCACAAAGGAACCTTCTCCACTTTCTCCCTAGTCTGTTCTAGCACTAGTGGAATGGGTGAGGCATCAATTAGGCTTAATTAATGTGTAATCTCCCTAGCCCAATTAATTTAATTAATGTTACGCTTGATTAAGATAACCCAACAGTGGGTTACCTTGGCAAACACTTAGGGTCCCAACCCCTCACTGTGAACCACTCACCTAGTGTACTTAAGTTCCCTAACCCACATACAAGCATCATAAGAACATAATAGATCGATTATTCAATATACAAGAAATCATATCAATGCCATAAGAACATCTGATTGAGTTTAGGAAAACATATGTTGTCCCTAATCCACTAGACAACCCTAAACCCTAATCTGACATTCAAAATGTTCAAAACACATAAGAAGGCATTATAGTGATATTATAAACATATGTAGAGTACACATAGATCAGATGAACCAAAGAATAAAAATCCTAATAGCCTCTGGTGACCATACAAACCCCTAAAAATTGGTAATCTTCTTAAACTAATCTATTTCAAACAAGGATAAAATGCAAAGAATAGTCATCATAGAATAGTCACCCATAGCTTCCACGCAACAAATAATCAAGCCAATCTCTTTGGTGGAGATTTTAAAAAACCTAATTATAGACTCCCAATCCCATTTTTATGAAGATCCAACAATGGACAAGAAAGTTATGTCTTTTGTCTAATACTAAAAACCCTAGTTGGGGTTTAGACCCGCCTTTCACCAAAACAGTTGTAACTTCCTCAAAACATAACAAAAATGCACCAAACAAGTGGCAACCAAAATCAAAGATACAAACCTATCTTTGATATTTATTTTAGACCTTTATCAATCCTAACCAGTCTGTACCTTCATAGAAAGTTGACTAAAAATTGGAACTCTGGAAGTACAAAAATAATCCAAGAAAATACACATAATAGGGCATTAATTGGGCCCTAAAAATGAAATCCAAGATATGACCATTTTAGATATTTTAATTTTACTTCAAAAATATCAACCACGAAAAGCCCTAGACTCAAATTCATTATTTAAAATAACAAATTTCCAACAACGGGCTTGTAAAAAATCTAGGAAAACATATGGTAATTTTCACCTAAATGAATTCAAACTTATAGAAAATTTCAAGAATGAAAAGTATAGATACCATATATCATTAAAACATAGAATTTTTTTTAGATATAAATCAAATAAACATTATAATTGAGGTATTAAAATTCTACCTTGGATCCTATGAAGATTCCACTGAAGAAGGAAGAAGGAGACAAGGAGAGGAAATCAATCCAAACTTTTGATGCAGCATTCAAAATCCTCTCCATTTTCAAAAATCTCCAAGAAATAAAATTCAAAATACTCAGCAATAGCTCCCTCTCTCAACTTTTGAAAATATCAAACAATGTCTCTCCCAAAACAAACAAAACCATGAAATCTCCAAGAAAATTTCTCACAAATCTCATAAATTTCCCTCAACAATATTCTCAAAATTTCTCCCATGAAAACTCCAGAAACCCACCTTCCCAAAAATAAAAAACAAACTCTCTAAAATAAATTTTAAAGAGTTGTGTTGGTTGGGAACCAACTCCCAACCATTTTTCAACTAATGGGATAATTAAAATAACTCTAATATAAATAAGATAAGGCAATTTTTCCCCACTTAAAATATTATAATAACTATACTTATGCACACATACAAATATATGTTAATAAATCAATTATAAATCCAATATTCATTCAAGACCTCATAAAGAAGAATATTATTAATCAACAAAATATAATAATAATCAGGACATTAACCAACAAGATCTAAAATGACCAAAATACAAATAATACTCAAGAGATCAAACAAGACAAGCCAAAAGGATAAATGTCCATAACATGGAAATAATCCCAAAATAAATTAATGATCTAAGGGTGACCAATCAAGGCAAAGACATACACCCTTCCACATAAAATCAACCATAATTTAGCGATACCATAGTCACATCTTTAAATAATTTCAAAAGTATATATATAAAACATATCCACATTATTAATAATTTAATAATTAAGGGTACTAGACTTTATAATATATATATATATATATATATATATATATATATATATATATATATATAAAATTCAAAACACTTTAATCTTTACAACATTTATATTATTACACATACATACTTGTTTAGAATATATCTCTTAAACAAAACAATATCTCACCTAACATCTAAAAGAGTCCATAACAATCAATTATGAAATACATCAAGGTAACTTCAAGATCAAATAAGGTCAACTGCAGTCAACAAGGCAATTCAAGCCAGACTCTAGTCCAAGCATTAATCCCCAAAACATAACATAGCGAAGATCAACTGAGAGTAATCTCAAGAAAGAAAATTAAATAAAATAAATAACCATATCACAACTAGATAAGGAAATCAACCGAGCAAACTCACAAGAATGGCCAACCGTGAAAAGGTAGCACTCTGAAACAGGAGACCAATGGCTATAAGGGAAGGAATTTGCGAGGACCTTGGCACTATCTCCACAACAACAACAACCATTGAGGATTTGGGGGCACTCTCAGACCTGTGAAGCCAAGTGAAGTCGATGCCTGATACCTGCAAATCTGCATCACATAATGATTATAAATGCGCATATATATATATATATATATAAAAGACAATACAGACAGATAACTAGGATCAAGACATCTTGTGGACCTCACCAGGTGAGTAACTACAAATTTGTCCCTAGTCATGAAATCACATCATAGATATACACACATAAAGCATCAAGTATATAAAACAACAATTAATTATAAGAAAGGCTTACATCATAATTCATTAGGGTTAGTCACATATTCAAATTGAATAACCAAAGAGATAATCAACTCATGAGTATCGATGTAGAATATAACCATAACCATAACAAATATATCTAAGAAAATAGAAACATAATTTGTGAGTTTGTATCATATCATCAACGACTATCCAGGAAACATAATTACATAGTCCATCAACAATATCATATCAATAACTTGGGTTACTTCATAATCAAATACCAAATCATCATAAACATGGAAATATGTAACAATCTATGAATGTCTGCATATCCATCATAACTTATCAATCATTAGGATTGGATTGGTAATTACAAAGCATAAACCATACAAAGACGTGTCATAAAAAGAGAACGGTAGCAGTGTCCATTACCTTTTTCCAATATCAATCTTGAGCGTAGTCATAAACATCTAAAATCATCAAGTAAGATACAAGGTTCATCCAAAGTAACCTTAACAGTAGAAGGTGTAACAAATACTTAAATATCCATCAAGCACATATCCCACGACATCCTTCATACATAAAGGTCCTAAAAGGCCTTCATACCTAAGTAGAGCACACCCAAGGAGACCTTAATTTAGTATGTCATACATTAGGGTCAATAGGTACTAGATTATGAAATCATTATAAACAAACTATTGTAATAGGTCAGACAAGTATCAAAAACATCTAAGCACTAAGAGAGCATCAAAATATCTTACCGCACTCAAATGAATCTAACAAAAGTAACAAACTTGTATTAGGATTAGAGGGGTATTAAATGCATTGGCATCATATTTCTTTCATGGTTATGCATTTCTCTTGTAGAGTGATAGTTTTGATTAATTAGCGAAAACAGGTTTTGAAGGGACCCAAAACCCTTTACAAAACATTACATCGGAATATTAAGCATTAAAGACCAAAAGAAAAAGTTGAGAACTAGCCAAAAAACAAGCCTTGAAAGAGGTTGCAACACTAATGGTGAAAAAGACATAAAACACCAGCAAAAAAGTAACCACCGAGAGGAAAAACTAGCTCAGACCCATGCTAAAGCAGAGCAAGACTGACCCTCCTTCATTTTTTCTTCGATTTCTTCCATTATGCCAATGATGGTTTTGATATCATTGACACACTTTCTTGTTGTAGGAGACTTCTTCTTGACACTTTCTCTGGTCCTCATTCATGGTCCACCTCTCTCTCCCTGAGCATCATCCCCTTGTTCTCCACCTTCCTCCATACCCTTATCTAGTACATTAACCAGAGCTCTGAGATTAGTGCTAGAAGCCCTCATGCTTTAAAAACTATGTTGGAGGATCTCGTGAATGGTATTTTCCAACTTATCCACTCTACCAGTAAGGAAATCCAGAGCATTCCCCTTTTCCCGAGGCTGAATAAGTTTGGACTCACCACTCCACCCCTCCATTTTCTCCTGCAGCCAATTTTACCTTGCTTCCATTGTTCGATACTTCAGGTTGAGCATCTTAATTTCCTGAAAGCACCATTTATTAAATCTGAAGGCATAAAGGGCCTCCACTTGAGCAATTTGCAATGCACCCAGAGTAAGTTCCTCTCTATCATTGGAATCGTTAAACACCAACTTAATGGAGGACTCCCTAACCTGTTGGCCACTAACATCTTCCATATCATCCTCCATTTCCTCCAAATTCTCATGTGAAATAGGGACATCATGCCTAGTACCCTCCAAAAAATCTTCAAAGGTGGGCACCTTACCAGTATTCTCATCCCTAACATCACCAAAATTATCTTTTGCTGCCATTCAAACAACCTTCTCAACTAAATCTTCCAAATTGTTAAAATTAGGGTCAGGTTATCACCATAAATACCTTCAGTATTAGGAAGAAAATAATTCACAGGCTCAGAATAACTTTTCCATCCTTCACCGGAGACTTCTCTTCATTTTTCTCATTCTCCAAACCTTGAGCTTCAAAATCCTCCTAGGCTTCGTTCTCCTCTCCAGAATCCTTAGTCTCTTCTTCATCCCCATTCGAGTTGGAAGCCATGGCCGTGAAAACATTCTCCTCATCAGAAGAGTCCCCCTTCTTGAAATCTCCCTCCTCACTGCTGTCATTGGAGTTAGACTCCTTACTAGCAGTCAACCCTCCTTTCTTCGAGCTCCCCTTAATGTAACCCTCTGCTTTCCTTTTTCCTTTACCCATAGTCGGGGTCTTTTTCAGCAACTCAGGGACATTATCCCTTATATGCTCAAATATTAATAAAATGAGGCCCTCATGCAACACAGACTTCTTAGCCTTCTTTTTCTCATTAAGACTCTTATACAAAGAGCTATCCAAGTAAAACAAAATATTAACCAAGTTTCTATATCTAAAATGGTTCAAGAGCACAAAAAGGTGCGACTGATCCCTACTAAAACACTCATCCATAGTTACATATTCCATTATCACAATCAAAACTTTGCGCCAAGCCTCCTTAAATTTTTTAACATCAAAGAAACCATTCACTTTAGCATCAATAAATTTACCTTTCTCTTTCTCGGATTTTAGAAAATTTTTAGCCGCCATATTTGAAATCTTATGATTTCTGTAGAAATTCAGACCCTTGTTGGGAATGCCAGTGAAATTCATAATGAGCTCAACTATGAGGTCCACGTTCTTTCCATCAATAGTAATAGAATCATTCTGCCAACCATCAACAAACGTCTATGTGATAGGATTATCATACCCATGAAGCTTCTCCACATAGGGAGTTAAGCCTCCTTTCCTCAGCTTCTTCCACACCATAGCCTTCTTCTTCACCTTCAGGAAGTTATTAGGCTCTTCCCTTCTCAAATCCACTCCCATCCTTCTCACTTTCAAACCAACAACTCTCTCCAAAGTCTCAGAGAAAGAAATGCCCAAATGATCGCCTTTAGTAGAATGGTCGAAGACACAAAAAACTGCCCATAAAATGTGTGATGAGAAAGTATTATTATTTTTTCTGTCGTCACTCCATCTTTTCCAATCCCCACCTGCATATTCCTTAGTCCTCAATCTGTTAACCATCATTAATAGGTAACTTACCTTATTTACTAGTGATCTTATCATGATTAATACTGGCTTTGGTTTCATCATTAAGATCGTTGTAATCCTCCCAGATTGTGATTTCGTTAGACTTAATGTCGTGGTTAGCCAAGTTGTCTACCACATTGTTACATTCCCTGTAAGAAGTGATATGTGGACTTTAGAAAAGTATTTAATAATAGTTTTTGCCTTTTCAATCGAGTTCTCTATAGTCCATGAGGGGGTGAAATCACCTCTAAGGCATTTAATTATGTTCATAGAATCCCCTTCAATCCAAATATTTTTGCAATCTAATTTTTTAGCAAGGGTTAAAGAATAGAAAGCCCCTAGGGCTTCATCCACATGGTTAGTTTGAGATCCCAATGGGACCGCAATCCAAAAAGCTTCCTCTGCAATCTCTAATGACCCCACCGCTCCCTGCAGGACCAAGATTTCCTTTAGCTGCGCCATCAAAATTAATTTTGACCCATCCATCAAGAGGGGAGGTCCAGACACAATTATCTCACTTTTTGTTTCTTGACCTAGTTTCATTTAAGTTCCAACAATCCATCAAATGTTGGTTTCCATCCCCATTTCGGATGAATTTGGTCACCAAATTTTCATAAATCCCCCTAGCAATTTTTTCATCCACCGTAGAGGGATGTGACTGCTTCTCTCTAAATATTATATTGTTTCTCTTTTTCCACAAATTCCATGCCACATGAGGGGCCACCAAATTACAAGCACAAAAAACTTTCTCATTAGAACTCGGACATATCCACTGCTGGAAGAATTCCTAGAGAGAGAAAGGGAAAACCCAGCTAATATTCTATTTCTGCTGAAGAAGCGACCAAAATTGTTGAGAAAAAGGGAAATGTAAGAAGAGGTGATTGGCATTCTCTTCATTCGAACAACACAATCAAAATTTGTTAGGAAGGAAGAAACCCCTTTAATAAGATTATCCACAGTAAGAACCTTACTTTGAATGAAAATCCAGAATAAAAATCTCAATTTTAGGGGTCAGAATATTATTCCAAGCTTTCGACCAGAAAGGCTCGATGACAAGAATATCAAATTACATAGTACATGCAGTAGCAACCAAGAACTAACTAGAAGGCGTAATCCCCCACACAATGGAATCTTCCCTGTCATCACAATTTTTTGGGTTAAAAGAGCTTTTCTTATCTTAATCAAAGAATTACTAACAAGATACAGATCCACCCAGTCACTGCCCGACCAATAATCTTCCACTTTTTGACCATATTGATCTTTACAAATATCCACAACATTGTGAATATCAGGGAGAGTACAAAGAGGTTTATCCATTAGCCAGACATCTTCCCATAAATTAATCTTCTTACTGTGTGTGAATTTAATACACCTTCATGAGATTGATTTATTTAACTACAATTCAATGGAGAAACATAAACAATTTAAACTAAAGAATTGCATTTAAATCACTAAACATCTCATGGTTCTCTAACTAGTATGCTAGTAAAGCTCTCAACCTTAATCTCTACTTGTGACAATCCTAGAATGAGAAATTAATACAAAAATATGCCAAATCTAGCTCAATTCTCTCTCAAAATGATGATTTATAATTCAAATGCTCTCCAAAGTGCTTAAATGGATATTAAAACTCTCAAAATGCTCAAGATTGCTATGAAAATGCCTATAGGTTTGATGCTTTGCATTCAAATTTTCTAGGATAGATTATACTTGAAAATGGCTTGTATTTATAGCAAATTCCCAAGTGTAGGGGGTAGAGTTACTTGATCATGATTAAACCTTGGTTGAGTGGAAGGCTTTGAGATGGTTTCAAACGGGGGGACAATTTAAATGATTTTCTCAAAGGTTGAGACAAAGGGACAAATTTGAGCGATTGAGATTCAAAGTTGAAAATAAGTGATTGAGATTCAAATTTAGGAGTGATCCATGTGCTTTGTGTTCTCAATTCCCATTGGTTTCTCAAATTCATGTTGTAAGATATTAGGATTATTTAATTCAATCAATTAATTAAATTATCCATGTAGGGATGAATAGGTTCAATTTGATTTTTGATTTAAAACTATAAAATTAATTGATTAAAATCAATTATATAATTTTGATTGATCCTTTTAGGCTTATATTTGATTATTTGATATCATGGTTAATTAATCCTTTGATTTAACTTGATTTTGTCCACTTTGATTGATAAATGTCCATTTGAATTGATTTTGATCCATTTTGAAGCATTTGGCTGAGATTTATAGATTAGGATGATTCTAAGACACCTGCCCAGTTTTGGGTGTCTACCAATGCCCCTCTTTGAATTGATGTGCGAAGCGCATTGATTCAAAAAACATTGCATGTCCTGATCACTGATTTGATACTGATTGATTGATTGATAAACTAATCTGATTTGATAACCTGATTGATTTGAAACTCTGATCTGATAACTGTTTTAATTTGATACAGAATGCCCCACTAATAAAAGTTTGAATTTTCAATGCCCCAAATTTGATTTAGAACCTTGATTTGATGATATGATGATGCCCCCTCAGAAATGAAATAGATTGATCTCCAGATGCAAAATATGATGAGACTAATGTAAAAAAGATCCAAGATGATTTCATTTCTGAAAAACATTGATGATGACAATGATATCACAACATGCCCCAGTTTGCAAAAAATGTAGATTTAGGTCATATTGGGTAAAAATCCCTCCAAAATTAGGTTTAATAGCTTAAATAGGTTGAAAAACCTAAATTTACTATTCATTTTCACTTTTGACTTTTGAGATTTTGCTCTAATCCTGTGAAGATAATCAGTCATGGTTGTTCCTATTCGAGAGCATCGGTTCGAAAGGGGTCGTCGATATTAGAGACCACTGGATTATGGACCTCCAATAAGTGATTTTGAACCTCCTGGTGCATTTATTGCTTGCATTTAATAGCATTTATGTCAATTCTTCATGCTTTTGAAATTATTTCCTATTAAATGTCACGTATGATAGTTTAAACCACACCTAGGGTAGTAAAACACCGCCTTCGCACTTTTAAATGTCATGTAGGAGAAATTAAACCACGCCTATGAGCTAGGGCAAAAATCTTAAACCAGGTTTAAAATGAAGCTTGCCAAAACCTCATGTTTTAAATGCCACCTAGGAACACTTAAGTAACACCTAGGTTGATAAAGTGCTGCTTAAATCAAGAAGCACCACCTCCGATAGTTAAAATGACGCGTATGATGTTTAAAATGATGCGTAGGTTAAAATGCTGTGTACACTTAGCCAAGAGACCCTAAAGGAAAATGTGATAAAAATTTGATTTGAAATGCTCAAACTGATTGCGTATTGATCCTCTGGATAAACAATTTGGTTTCCAAGATAGATAGATCTGTTGTAGTAATGCGAGCAAGTGATTAGGATATTAGGATAATCGTAACAATGAATGTTTGATTAGTCAATCTGATAGGATAGATAACTGATCATATTGGTCCATGTCTCAAGATTTAGAGGTAGGAACAATAAGTTGATTGCGCTAAAGAAGAGCAAAGATTGATTGAATTAGATTGATTGACTTAGGATAACCTATTGATAGAGAAATTCTAATATAATTCCCTTGATTTTCAAAACAGGCACATCTGCGTAAGTTATATGTACAGAATCTTGCTTCCTGGATCTTAGATTTATCTCAGGAGCTTACAGATCCAGAGTATAGAGTCATTGAGCTTTGTGGTTTGAGCTTCCTACTAGACATCCCTCGGTTTCAGTTGAACCAAGGTCTAATGACAGCTATGGCAGAGCGATGGCACTCTGACCACAATACCTTCCACTTTCTACTCGGGGAGATGACCATCACTCCCGAGGATGTGTACAGATTACTATGTATCCCTACTCATGGGGAATGAGTGTATTACGATTCAATTTTATGATGGGAGTGTCTCCAGATGGGTCTTCGATGATGATATTATTGGAGATGTCATGATTACCTGGGCACAGTTTTCTTCTTTCCCGACATTGCCAGCAGTGTTAGGTGTTGTGATAGGAGGTTTACTCCTTCCTGATTTTTGAGGTCGAGGATTCTCTGTTGGACGGGGTCGCATTATTGAGGATTTGATTGCACAACCTCGACGATTTGATTGGGGATCATGTGTGTTAGCACAACTATACCATGATATGCATGATATTGTGTATATATCGAGTTGTGCAGTATCAACCAGTACAGTTCTTCTTCAGTTGTGGATATGGGAGCATATTCCCATTATGAGACCGATAGTAGTGCGCGTCTGAGGTTGTGGGTGTCCTTATGCATTTATGCATGGTGGCATGGTTGTCCAGCATCATTTGGGAAACTTGATTATTGGCGCCGTATGATTGATGATATGGATCAAGTTGTGTGGTGACCATATTTAGGATGTGAGGGTTGGTGGGAGGACGATGATGAGCTCCCATACATGTTTTTTCTGAGGTGGATGATTGGTCGATCACCACTCATGATTGAGAGATACTATTTCGGGCGGGTATCCAGGCAATATGGCCGAGTAAAGGACATGCCTCAGGGTATGGCCCTTTATGCACAAGTACAGGCTGAGCGGTCTATGTGGGGTGCACAAATTGATTTCCAGTATGCATGCGATGAGATTGACATATTGATCTTCATCAGATGGTACATGTTAGAGCATGTAGCAGATGCAGGGATGTCCATGGAGTATAGAGAGTGGTTCTCCAAACATAGATTTATGAGGTTTACAGACATAGCAAAGCTGATCCTGGATGCAGATAACACATAAGGTGATGAGGGCGGGGATGGAGGAGATGGTGGTGGTGGTGGCAGGAGATGGAGATGACAAGCTCCTAGAGTGCAGATAGCTCCTAGGGTGATTGGTAGAGGACCCTCAGACACGGGGTGGTCATATCAAAGCAAGAGGTGGGGGATTTAGGCCAGCTCGACAGGCACATGGACCTGGATTAGTATAGCCTCGACCAAGGGTTGCATGGGGACAACAAAGACAGAGAGTTGGGTGACAGGCTCATATTGCAGCTGCTAGATAGGTTCCAGGAGCACAGGCTCCTCCATAGGTACATACACTGTAGGTTATGGTAGTTCAGGGACAGATTCTGGCACAATAGGTGCCTCCTCAGATATCAGTTACACCAAAGGTGTTAGTACAGGATCCTTAGGCTCCTCAAGCACCATAGGTACTCCAGGCTCCACAGGCTGTAGATGGCTTGACTCAGGATGTGCGGACTTTGCAGACAGGGCTAATATTAGTGGTTGGTCGATTGGATCATGTGGCCATCATGACGCAACAGTTTATGGCGATGATGTCACAGAGGCCTAGTGTTTCTAGTATGAGTCAGGGACCACCTCCTACTTAGGATAGAGAAGATGATAGAGGGCTTGATGGGACATGAGATGGATTAGGGATAGGTGATGCATCAGGTTCCCCTGCTGGGTCTTGATATATGGATATGGATCCACATTTGTGATGTATCATGTTTATCATGTTTTATTGATTTGATCAGGACTATGTTGATGTATCATGTTTATGCTATTGTATCTTGGTATACAGATTTGATGGACATTTATATGATGAATTTCCTTGATTCTCTTTGATTTGATGTTTAGATGTGAGATATCTTTTATGTGCATGTCTATATGATGTTTTATGGATGCATTTTACTTTATATGATGCTATGGATGTAGTGCATCTTACATATGATATAGATAGATGGATGCAAATGATGTATGTACTTATTCCTATATGCTTTTGCTTTCATATGAATGTAATGCATTGATGTATGGATACATGGATATAGATAGATTATGTTATGAATGCAACTATATTTTTGGATTTTGATGTATGCCATTTTGATATGAAATGCACTGCTTAACTAGATGTATGCAATTGAATAATGTGTAATGATTCTTGTATTTTCTTTTTCTGATATGAAGATAATGATTAATGCTATGAACGAATGAATGCAATGCAAAAGATAATCTCACATCATTGATTGAACCAATGATAATTTAAAATTGAATCCCCCAAATGAATTTATGAATCAAGATTGAAATAATTAACCCCCTCCACTTGGAAAAATACTTAAAATAATGCAATTAATCTATCATGAAAATGCAATGCAACTAATTGTCACTAGTTATTTGTGAAAGAACTGCAAAAGAGATATATTTTCATCATTGAGCATTGTGGAACTGGGAGTCGATACAATCCTTACTGGTGCCACTGTGACCATAAGAATATGAATATGACTTTCATCTCAGTTGGTAACCTCTTTAAGAACCTAGTACAACCCTCACTAGTTGAATGACCAACTATGGGAGTATGAATACCGGTTTCAATAGATTCAATGTTGCAAGTGGATTTTGGAATTAAGATATGGAAGATCTAAATAGCCAAGGTATCCTTTTGCATAAACAAACAAAGGTTAACCCTCCTTCCTATATGAATGTCCTCGATGTTTCTTTGATGACCATGTCATTAGACGAATTCACACAAGTTAGGGGATCTTCCTCAAAACAGTCACACAAAAGTCAAGAAAAAAATCATGTCTCCATCATCGCCAATCTAGTCAAAACATCATCGATTAGCTAAAAAGAACATGAATTGAAAAAGGTCAATGAAAATTATCAAAAATTTCAAGTGTTTTGCAATGTATCTCGATTTTCAATAAGAATTCCAAAAATTCTAATCATTTAAGTGTTATCAATTTTTAATCCTAATAAAATAAGTCAATGAAGTTCAAGGATCAAGGTATGTGATCAAACTATTTGAATTGAACAATGATATCCATCAAAGGTTCCAAACTATCTCTCCTCTAATATTCTGAAAATTGGCTTCTATCATGTGACCAAAATGTAGCACTTCTGAATCTGTTTAGTACCAAAACCAATGCTTGTGCCCCCAAGTGATAAATGTGATCATGTGTACAACTTAGGGAGATATGAAACCTAGATTGCAACAACGCAGTTGAAAGGCTTTATTATGATTATGTACAAATGACAGATTCAATGAGGATATGTACAAATGAGATGGCGAAAAATCAATATGTACAAATGCAACTAGGACAGACCTAAGGGAACAAAAAGTGCTTGTTTCCAGGTTTTTACCTTTTGGGTTTATTGCTGCTATTTTTTTTTTGCTACCAAGGTGCCTTTTGCTAGGTTTTCACCAAGGCACTTTTCTCTTTTTTTTTTTTTTTGATTTTTTTTATCATCAAGGCACCTATTTTCTAGCTTTTCACCAAGACAACATTTTTTATTTTGCAATGTTTTTGACTTTCTTCATGCTCAATTTTCTCCTTTTTCTGATTTTCTGCTTTTCCATTATTTTTTATTTTTGATCTTTCTGATTGTTTTGAATTTTCATCTTTTCTCATTTTTTTTGGATTTTGACTTTTTATCATGTACAAAGAAGATGCTAACTCATCTGATACTCTTTCATCTGATTAGGTATGAAACCTCTTTAAATGGATGCTATTAATGGGCTCTTGCAACTCATCCCCTTCACAATCAGCTAGTTTGTATGTTCCCGTTCCAAAAGAAGAAACAATTAAAAAAGGACCAAGCCAATTTGCTTCCCATTTTCCTTTCTTTTCTCTATCAGCCTGATTTTTAGGGTTTTCTCTTAACACTAAGTCTCCCACTTGAAAGGTTCTTGGTTTGATGTGCTTGTTGTAGTTTCTTGATATTCTGTTTTGATATACCTTCAAATGATCATATGCTTGTGTTTGATGTTCCTCCAACAATTCCAATTGTTGAATTCGGGCAACCCTATAATCCTCATCAATGATTAATCCATGTAGTGATACTTTTAGGGATGGAATCTCAACTTCTAGGGGTAAAACAATTTCAGCCCCATAAACCAAGGAAAATGGTGTAGCTCCTATTGGTGTACAGATGCTGGTTCTATAGACCCACAATGTCAGGTTTATCTAAATATGCTAATCTCTTCCTGACTTATCAACCGATCTTTTCAATATTTTGAGGATGTTCTTGTTTGTAGCCTCGGCTTGTCCATTACCTTGAGGATAGTAAATGGAGGAAAAATGGTGAATAATATGAAATGTTTCACAAATTTCATCCACATCTTTGTTCTTGAATTTTTTTCCATTGTCTGTAATGATGGAATGAGGAATACCATATCAAAAAATGATGTGATTAAGGATAAACATGGAAATCTTCTTTCCTGTTGCAGTTGTCAAAGGAACGACCTCTACCCATTTAGTGAAATATTCTATCATTGTGAGGATGTATTTATGTCCATTAGAAGATGGTGGGTAAATCATGCCAATTAGATCGAAACCCCATTGATAAAACATCCATGGTGTGATAAATGGATGCAATTATTGCGCAACTGCATGGATCATGTCTCAGTGATATTGGCATTTAGCACAAATTTTCACAAATTGACAAGCATCTTTCTCTAAGGTTTTCCAAAAATACCCCATGCAAAGGATTTTCTTAGCTAAATTTCATCCACTAGAATGCGACCCACAAATCCCCTCATGGACATCTCTTAAAGCTAACCTCGATTCCTCTTCCTCTAGACACCTAATGAGCATTCCATCAAGACCTTTGTGATATAATGTGTCTGATAGGATGGTATAACGAGCCGATTGTCTTATGAAATGTCATTTTTGAGCTTGGGTTTGGTCCAAAGGTAAGATTTGGTTTTTAAGATAAGTGTAAATTTCTCCATACCAAGGTGAGTCATGTCCATTAAGAAGGGCAATTATTTGGGTATCGGGTAAGTCAAATGCCAGTTTTGCCAACTCTTCCACCAAGAATTTGTACCTCACATTCTGATCAGGCATTTGGAGTAATGAAGCCAAAGTAGCCATTGCATTGGCTGCTCTATTTTTGTCTCTTGGAATTTTCTCAAAAGTAATCAAAGAAAAATATTTTTTCCAATCATCCACCATCCTTTTATATGGCGTCAATTTTTCATCTTTAGTGTTGTATTCATCATTGATTTGATTGATGACTAATTGAGAGTTTCCATAAACTTGTAATTCTGTGACATTCCATTCCAAGGCCATTTTGAGACCTATGACCAAAGCTTCATATTCAAAAATATTATTTGTGCAAGGAAACAATAGTTTGTAAGATTTGGGAATTGTGAAACCTTGAGGTGTTATCAAAAGAATTCCTGCCCCTGAACCACTTTGAGTATAGGATCCATCGAAATATAAGGTCCATGTCTTTTCTTCCACATTAACAATCTTTGAATCAGGAAACTCTACTTGAATTGGATGTGTAGACTCTAAAGGATATTTGGCCAACTGATTAGCAATAACTTGTCCCTTGATTGCTTTCCCATCCACGTACTCAATGTCAAACTCACTAAATACCATCACCCATTTTGCAATCCTTCCTGATAGGGCTATTTTACTAAGTAGATACTTCAAAGGATCAATTTTGGCAATTAACTTCAATTTATGCATCAACATGTAATGTCTAAGCTTTTGAGAGGCAAACACCATAGCTAGGCAAGCCCTTTCCATGAAGCTATAGTTCAATTCATATTTTATCAATGTTCTACTCAAGTAGTAAATGGCTCTTTCTTTTCCTTCATTGTCTTCTTGTACCAATAGGACCCCTAAATATTCCTCCATTTCTGATATGTAAAGTAACAAGAGTTTGCCTTTGATAAGTGACATCGAGATGGGTGGATTCACCAAGTATGTTTTTAACAATGTGAAATCTTTGTCACACTCTTCATTCCATGTAAAAATGGTGTCTTTATGTAGCAACCTTGTGAATGAATGGCATTTTTCCGCCAATTGGGAGATGAATTTCGTTATAGATTGAATCCTTCCTTGAAGAGACCTCATTTGGATAATATTTTTAGGAATTTCCATGTTCATTATTGCTTGTACTTTCTCAGGATATACTTCAATGCCTTTTGCAGAAACAATGTAACCTAAGAGTTTGTCGGATTGTACCCCAAAAGCACATTTTGTTGGATTGAGTCTCACTTTGAATCGCTCTAACCTTGTGAAGATCTTCTCTAATATTGGTAAGTGATCCTTTATTTCATGTGATTTTTCTAGAATATCATCCACATAGTCTTCTAAAAAGTCATGCATCATATCGTGGAAGATGGTAGTCATTGCTCTTTGGTAAGTTGCTCTGACATTTTTGAGACCAAAGTACATCACATTCCAACAAAAGGTTTCCCATGGGCATGTAAAAGTTTTCTTTTATTGGTCTTCGGGTGCAATTCAGATTTGATTATATCCACTAAATCCATCCATCAAGGAAAGCATAGAATGACCCGTTGTTAAGTCCACTATAGTATCAATGCTATGTAGTGGAAAATCATCTTTTGGACAAGCAAGATTGAGATCTCTAAAATCTGTGCAAACTCTAATGGATTTGTCATGTTTTGTGACCGGTACAATATTGGATATCCATTCTACATATGCAATTACTCTTATGAATCCAACCTTGAGGAGCTTTTCCAATTCTGGTTTTACTAAAAGTGCCACATGAGGGTGCATCTTTCTCAATTTTTTCTTTACGGGTTTCACACCGGGTTTCACATTTAAATGATGCATTATGAAGCTTGGATCTAACCTTGGCATGTCGTCATAAGACCATGCAAAGTTAATTTTCTTTTCTTGAAAGAATTTGATAAAATCCTTCCTTTCTGATGGACTCAAAGATGCTGCTAGATGAATAAACTTGGGATCCTCTTCAATGCCAATGTTAACTTTCTCTGTTGGTTCAATAAGGATGGGTGATCTTTCATCTTCATGTTTAGGTAGGGTATCCAACCTCTCTTCCTTAGGTGCCACAATTTGGTTTTCACCTTTGGAAACATCTGATATCTTGACTTTTTTAGGTTCTAGCAGTGCCACATGGTGGTTTTCACCACTAGACCTTTTCATTTTTTTTGTATTTTTTTTCTTTTATTTTGTGGATTGAGAGGTTGGACCCCTGCCTCTATCATTATGTCTGGATTTTATTCATTGATGGAAGAAGATGGATCAACCGCATTTAGGTATTGGGCCATTGTAAGGTTATTGGGAAAGTATAATAGGTCATTTGGTTCAGATAAATCCCAATCAATGAGTTCGGGGTGCATTAAGGATAAGGATTCATTTGGAAAATTGTCATTCAAAGGGTTTAAGGACATGAACTCATTTGAAGGTTCATACATTGTATCGCTTAGGTCTATGACATGGGCTTCCTCAAGATGTTCCATGGAAGTAGGATTGAAATCTCCTTCACTAGAGTCCTCATTGATTTCCATGGGAAAGAATGCATGTAGATTAAATACAATGTTTGAATCAACCCCCCCACGAAGGCACCCAAGGTTCACCTATCCATTGACTAGTCCTAGATGCTTGACCTATGTTGGATTCTTGAGGCTCACTTGACACTTGTGTAGAATTCAAACCTTGATGTTCATTGTCTTGACTTGTAACATTGGGAATAGTTGCGTATGTGTGAATAACACCAACTTCTATGTCATGACAAGAATCTTCAAAAAAGGAATCCCACTCATAATCCCTGGAATCATCTTCACTCTCAGAACCTACCATGTGCACACGTTCATGAAAATCATGCATTGGACTTGAAATTTCTCCTTTGTGTTGGGAACCTATTCTGGATTTCTCTTCTTTTTATCTCCAAGCTGGTTCAATAGGTTCTAATAATCCTCTATTTTGAACTCCTAAGGGTCCTCTTCCCTTATATCCCATTTTTTGCATAATTTGATATCCTTTTCCATATTGATCAGTTTGAATGTTGATGTGTTGTACTCTTTCTATGGGATTATTTGAAGTTTCCTCCTCCTTATAGAGCCAGTGTAGTACTTCATTATCCTCATTTTCTAAGGCATATTTGTCACTCTCTCTTACAAAATGAGAGTTGTATTTATGAGGGGGATGAGAAGTTGATGGTTTTCCATGTGTCCTAGGAGAGGTTGGTAAATCAAATAGGAAAATATAATATTCCCCCACTCCCTTGGAGTTGATTCTACATTGTTTTTCAAAGGTGTGCATCAATTCACTCATCTTTTGATATTGATCCTTCTTAGCTTGTTCTCTTTCATCCTTGGTAGGCTTCAAAATTTCCATCTTCAATGTAGAAGTCTTAACTAAATTATCATGTGAATTTTGACCCTCATAACTTATCTTTTCCTTTCCCTTAGTTGATGTAGTTGAGTTAGTTTTATTAGGGTTTGATGTCAACTTCAAAATTTCCTCTTTATGTTCTTCATTAGTGTCATTGGGGATGACTCCTTCCCTATTGTGAGGAATAAATAATTCATGACTTGGCTTCAATGTGTTGCAATATTGAAAGGGATTAGAATCTCCTCCAATTGTGATCTCCTCACCTCTATGTGGAAATTTTATGCATTGGTGATAAGTAGAAGGTACCGCTTGCATCTCATGATTCCAAGGTCTTCCCAATAGGATATTATAAGTTAATTTCATGTCGAGAACTTGACATATGCTATCTTTTTTGATAGGTCCCACTTGGATAGGTAAAACAATCATGCCTTTTGAAGACCTTTTTTCCTCATCATAAGCCTTAATGGTGATTGGATTTTTAGGGTCAATGGATAATTCAAATATCCCTAAATACTTGACAAGGTTTAATGTACAAATATTGAGACCAGATCCCCCATCAATGAGAACTCTCTTAACCCTATGCCTTTGGATTAATACTTCTATATGCAAGAGAAAATTTTGAGGGTGGGTAATAGACATGTCATTTTGTTTGGAGAATGAAAGGAAATGAGGAGCTATGAGATGTCCTACCATATTTTGAAACTTATCCTCCTCCAAGGTTATAGGAACATTAGTTTCCACTAGGGCTTTCTCCAATATTTATTTGTGATTAGGAGATAATTTCAACAACTCCAAGATAGAGATTTGTTGTGGAGTTTTGTGCAATTGATCCACCAAACTATAAGGCTTTATTGAAGAAGATGTTGGTTTAGCCAAAGTAGTTGTTGAAGTAAGACCAAAGGTTTTAGGGGCACTTACTTGTAGGGTAAATCTTGTTGCTTGCCCCCTAGTTACAACATTAGAGGTCTCTTGAATAGGTTGTTCTTTGATTACCACAACATTTATAGCACTATGATGTCCAGATAGGGCATTAATAGTATTGTCATAGCTATGGGCAAAGTTTACATTGTTGTTGCCTCTCGAATTGTTTCCATTGTTCCCTCCATTGTGAGCATTGGAAGATTCACCCTTTTCATGTTTGTAGAAAGGATTTTTAAATGTTGTGTGGTCTTCGTTGTTTTGAGGTCCTTCTACCTTAATCAAACCATTGTGAATTAGGTCTTGCACTACATGTCTCAAATGCATGCAATCATTTGTCTTATGTCCTTGATATCTATGGTATTCACAATGACTAGACTCACTTCACCATGTAGGTTTGATTTGTGGTTCATATGGTTGAGCTTTAGGTAAGTCAATAAGATTATTAGCAATGAGGGTTCTTAATGCCTTCTCAAGTGGTTCACCCAAATTTGTGAATTTTCTTTTAGGAGTTGATGTAAAGAATGGCTTAGGCTTTTTAGCCCCTTGATTGTTCCCAAATTTATTATTGTTAGTGTTGTTGTTGAAAGGTACTTTGGGTTCTTGAGTCACATTATTAGCTTGAGAAAATCCTTTGTTAAGATTTAAAGGAGTGGCCTTCAAATTATTTTCCTCTACAACTCCATCATTGACCACTCCTTTGTTGTTATTCTTCATCCAAAACCAGTTATTGTTAGGAGGATTTCTATTTTGGTTGTTATTGGAGGTATTGTTGTTTTTGTTTTTATAAAGCTTAAGTTCTCCACTTTTGACCAATACCTCTTTTGTGGTAACCCTGTTCTCAATTAGGTCTTGGAAAGACCTAGGACATTGTAGCCTTAACTGGTAATTCATCTCATTAGTCAAGCTATTAATAAAGATGTCCATCTTCTCTTTTTCAGGTACACTTCGAGGGTATCTAGCGAATACCACTCTCCATCGTTGTAATAAAAGTAGGAATCATTCTCCCTCTTGTTTCTTGGTATTACAAAAATTTATCATCATAAACTCATGTTTGATATTGTAGGAATAATGAGTCACGAATTTGGAGGCCAACTCTTCAAAAGTTTGCATGCCAAAGGGTAACTTGGAAAACCACTCCATGGCCATGCCTCCTAAACTCCTAGGAAAAAACCTCATTAAATATGTTGTATCATGCATAAAATCAAGGCTTAATGCACAAAATTCCCTTAAATGATCTTGGGGATCGGATGCTCCTGCATACTTGTTGTATTTAGGAAAAACAACATTATTTGGGAATGGAACCATAATTAGGGTTTTATCGAATGGAAAAGGACACAAAGCTTCGATGGAAAAGGGTTTAGGAGCCCCACTTTGTTTCATTGTGTCCAATTACATTTTGAAGAGTTTGAATTGTTTGTTCATGATATCAATAGGATTTGCCTCAACTTCTTTTTGTTTAAGTTGATTGACATCATAATCGTGAGGGAGTTTAAGACCCATTTGAGTAAGGTCTAGAAAGTACTTCTCCCTATCTCTATCCAATACTTTTTCCATAAGTTTCATGAAGAAGGGACTTTGCATGGCTTCATTAACCTTCTCTTCAGTTTTTTCTTCATCATGAGGGTCAACATTGTCCCCATTGTTGTTTTTATTTAACCCTTGGTGGTTAGGGTCTATTGGGCCTCCATTATTGTTATTGTTTAACCCTTGATTATTAGGGTCAATTCCTCCCCCATTAATATTATTTTTATCAACCGCACCACCTCCATTGTTATTCATGTCTTTATTAGCATGGTTGATTTGATCGGGGTCCATGTTTCCAAAGGGGAAAGACGTAACAAGTTCTTCTTCTCTTGTGGGTTCTTGGGTTTGTCTTGAAGAAGTAAATGTTTCACTTGAGAAAGGTAGTTCCTGCCTTAGATACGAACCACCTGATTGCAGGGTGTTCTTGATTTAGTGAGATCATTTAAAAGCTGACATGGATATGAATTGAATTTTAAAATGTTGTCTTTCTCACTTAAGTTGATCAATCCCTCACGATTTTTGTAAAAATGTCCAAAATTAGGGATTCTGATCAATTTGAATTTACGAACAAGGGGAAAACCCAAAAGGGTACTCAAATCTGAAATCCAATTTTTTCCAAGTATTTGGGAAGTATCAACTATTTTCCCTTGTTTGTTTTTGGGCATCACTTGCCTGTGTGTAGGCATGATTTAAAACTTAACATGAGGTAACTGGAAATTGGTTAGGCGACACTCTGCAGTGGAGCAGGCGGCTTTTGCCTATTAATAGGCATTGTTTAAATATTTCCAGGCATCACTTTCCAGTGACTTCAACGGTATTAAAATGCCACCAGGCATCATTTAATGTGTCACAAGCATTGTTTAACTGTGCATAGATGACACTTTGCAGATCCAGTTTGATTTTCTCAATTTTTTTTATTTTTTAAAAGTTTAAAGTTTTTTGATCAGGTCTGTAGAATATCCTTGCTTGAAAATTGAAAACAAATGCAACACACACATCAAGTTTGTATCATGTCCCTAAAACAACACTAAATGTGTAGTTCTTGGTCATTTTAAACAGGTATACAACAAGAATATCTTCCACGCAATTCTACCTAAATTCAAATTTGGCTTTTAAACACTTGGCTCTAAAAGGTAGGCTTGCTACTTATATAGGATTTATTGATCACCTTCGCTCTAAATCATGTCAAGTCCTTTTACCCCCTTGCGGGCTTCCCACATGCACAAAAGTACAATTTTACACAATCCCAAAGGACTACTCGAGGAAGTGAAGAAACTTGCACACAATCTAGTCACCTTCCCATTAAGGAAGAATGCATTTATTTATAGTAGGTTGGATAGTATCGCATCAAAAGTGATTGTCTCCCACTTTGGGTCGTTCCCTTTCACCATCCTCGTAAGAAAATTCTCAGGAGGCAGGCCCTCTGAAGCTCTACTTTAACTAGCATGTATATGAAAGCAATAAAGTGAACTTGGTTCAACAAGTTTGGGAATTTGATTTACTTAAAAAGTGAAGAGCATAAACCCCTATTGTTGTTCCTTGTTCAAAACACTTCAAGAAACAATGATTCTTTTTCAACCTCGTTACAAAGAGGTTCTTATAAATGAAGTGTTTGGTTAATTTTGCCTTCCTAATTAGCTAGATTTAATTAAAATACCACAAGTTAAGCAAAAACAAGATTGATAAGTAGATTACATCTTTCGAAGCTAGCAATGGCTAGGCGCATTTTTGAGTTTTTGCTTGTTTTTTTTCAACTCGCCTAGTGGCGATCGTTCCCTCTCTGGCTCCTCCAACAAGTTAGTCAACACAAAGGCCAAAGTGAAGAAAAACTCAAAATTGAATTGAAAAATGCACCTAAGTTCTTTTGATAAAATTCATCAAATTAAGTTTAAAGAACCTAAAGCATAAAAATAAATTTAGTAGGGAACTTCTTTTTGTATGCACTACTAACTTTCAAGTAATGATCATACAAATGCTCTTCTACCTCTAAATTTTCTAAAATATTGGCTCTATGCAAATCTTTAGAGTACTTGTTGAGAGCTCTTACCTCTTTGCTTTCTCTTGTAACTCTGAGTTCTGGCTTTTGCACCTTCGGATGCTTTTTCATCTGCAGGAAAATCACAAACAGAAAGCCAATAATCAGAATTTAATGATTTAACAACAAAAGAATATAAAAAGCAACAAGCGACATTTAAAAGCTAGTGGGCATGATTAAACTATTCCTAGGCATTATTTAAAATTGCATAGGCATTGCTTTCCAGTGAATTAGGCATTATTTAACTCTACTAGGCATAAATCTTTAAATGACAGGCGTAACAGAAAGTGAAAATTACGTAAAAGAAAAGTTAATAGGCATCATTTAAAACTCTGCAGGTGGCTTTTCCCGAAGCACATGCAATGCTTTACTGTCATAGGCATGAAAATTTATCTCACAGGCGGCATAAAAAGAAAAGACAGAAAAGAAGGATTTATGTAGGCATCAGTTAACTTCTGGTAGGCACCGTTGAAATGTGTGTAGGCATCACTTCCCTAAAAATCTGCAAAATTTGCACAAAGTGAAGCAAAAACACATACAAAAAATTTGAAAATGATGAAAAAGAGGCCTAAAGCCCCATGGTGGGTGCCATTTGTGTGTGAATTTAATACACCTTCATGAGATTGATTTATTTGACTACAATTCTATGGAAAAACATAAACAATTTAAACTAAAGAATTGCATTTAAATCACTAAACATCTCATGGTTGTCTAACTATTATGCTAGTAAAGCTCTCAATTAACCTTAATCTCTACTAGTGACAATCCTAGAATGAGAAATTGATACAAAAATATGCCTAATCTACCTCAATTCTCTCTCAAAATGATGATTTATAATTCAAATGCTCATAAAATGCTCTCCAAAATGCTCAATTGGATATTGAAACTCTCAAAATGCTCAAGATTGCTATGAAATTGCCTATAGGTTTGATGCTTTGCATTCAAATTTTCTAGGATGGATTATGCTTGAAAATGGCTTGTATTTATAGAAAATTCCCAAGTGTAGGGGGTAGAGTTACTTGATCATGATTAAACCTTGGTTGAGTGAAAGGCTTTGAGATGGTTTCAAATGGGGGGACAATTTAAATGATTGTTTCAAAGGTTGAGACAAAGGGACAAATTTGAGTGATTGAGATTCAAAGTTGAAAATGAGTGATTGAGATTCAAATTTAGGAGTGATCCATGTGCTTTGTGTTCTCAATTCCCATTGGTTTCTCAAATTCATGTTGAAAGATATTTGGATTATTTAATTCAATCAATTAATTAATTAAATTAGCCATGTAGGGATGAATAGGTTCAATTTGATTTTTGATTTAAAACTATAAAATTAATTGATTAAATCAATTATATAATTTTGATTGATCCTTTTAGGCTTATATTTGATTATTTGATATCATGGTTAATTAATCCTCTGATTATCTTGATTTTTTCCACTTTTATTGATAAATGTCCATTTGAATTGATTTTGATCCATTTTGAAGCATTTGGCTGAGATTTGCAGATTTGGATGATTCTAAGACACCTGCCTAGTTTTGGGTGTCTACACTTACTATTCCCTAATCTCCACATTTTCCCTTTAGCTCCAATCTCTCTAGATTTGTTTATATTGATCCAGATCTTAGAGATAGGAACACTTTCCTCACTATTTAGGTATTGATCTAAGGAGGGAAGATTATAAAGGTATTTATTTTTACATATCATATTTCATTATTTATTTGTTCCATATAATCTCCAAGCCTGCTTTGCCAGGAGAGCTTTGTTGATCACCCTAATAGGTCTCAATCCCATACTCCCATATTTTTAGGTTTGTACACCATATCCAAGGACACCAAAGGGATACGATTCCTCTCCTCGGATCCCAACCAAATAAACCTCTTCTATATACTTTCAATTTTATCAGCATACTTTGTTGGGATCTTGAAAAGGCTTAGAGCGTATATGACCATATTTTGGAGAGTAGATTTAAGCAAAGTAACTTTACTAGCTTGAGACAAGAGCGCCCCTTTCCACCCAAGCGAGTTTTTGTTAAATTTATCAATTAGAGAAATCCAAAAAGAATCAGGCACTTTCAGACCAAGAGGGATCCCCAGATAGGTGGAGGGGAAACTATTGACATTACAACCCATAATATGAGTCATTATTCTTTGTCTTATCTTAGGGGTGTTAATAAAAAATAATGAACTCTTATTCTAATTAATTAATTTACTAGTGGCTTTGGTGTAAGTATTTAGAGCTTCTTTCATAGATCTAGCTTCCTTCAAAGTAGATAACCCCATAGTAACATTATCATCCACAAATTGGGGTTGTGAGCAGACCATACTGGTTGAAGAAGGCCTCAAATCCTTAATAGCTCCCTCTGAAACCAACTTATGCATGTATCTACCCAAACATTCAGACATGATTGTAATAATAATGGGAGAGATCGAGTCTCCCTGCCTTAGTCCTCTGGAACTTTAAAAAAAATAGGAAGCAGATCAATTAATGATGACATCAAAAGAGGTAGTAGAAATCAACTGGAAAATTAATTGGACAACTCTATCCCCAAAACCAAATTTCTTCAAAACATTGCATAGGAATTTCCAATCAACTGTATCATAGGCTTTGGATAGGTCAAGCTTTAAGATAAACCCTTGTTTACCAGCAGTAGCTAAGGAGTGGATATTCTCATGAACGATAATGATGGAGTCAAGAATCTGCCTACTAGGGACAAAACCATTCTGTTGAGGGGAAATAAACAAGGGGAGAATAGAGAGTAATCATGTAGTGAGCACCTTTGAAATAATTTTGTAAATTGAATTGCAGAGAATAATAGGTCTAAATTGGTCAAAATAATCTGCCCCCAAAATCTTAGGAACAAGCACAAGGAAGCTACCATTAATTTCCTTTAGCATACTTCAGCTTCCAAAAAATTCTTCAACAACATTAGAAATATCCTTCTCCATAATATGCCATAATTTTTGGAAAAAAAATGTTGGGAAACCATCCAGTCTAGGGCCCTTATCCCCTTCAAAAGAGAAGATCGCAACCTTAATCTCCCTTAAAGAGAGGATAGCATAAAGATCTTTGTTTTTATTATTCGAAAGAATCTCAGGGATAACATCTAAAATCTTATTCTAATCTTCCATATCCAAATTGGCATAATTCCCCAAAAGAGAAGAGAAGAATTGTACAACTTCCTTTTTAATTTCATCCTCCTTACTGATTTTTTTGTCATCTTTAGAAATTTGAGATAATATACTAGATTCTCTATGCTTAAGAGTAGTTAGGTGGAAGAATTTAGTGTTTTTATCACCTTCTTTAAGCCACAGGGCCCTCGATCTTTGTCTCCAAAAATTTTCTTCTTTAGCAATAATATTATGATAATTAACTAAGGCAATCTACTCTTGATCCCTTAGGAACTCCGACATCCCCATTTTATGGATGGAATCTTGGATATCCATAATGCCCTTTTTTGCTACATTCTTTTGCTGGAAAATATCCCCAAACACCTCTTTATTCCATCCATTAATATTATCTTTGATGTTTCTTAGTTTCTTGTCCACCTTAAAAAAGGCAGTGCCTTCAAATTTAATGTTCCACCACAAGTAGATCCTTTCTTCTAGGTTTGGGTGCAAAGTCCACATCTTCTCAACCCGAAAGGGATAACTCTTATGACCAGAGATAGGGTCCACCACCAGAGAAATAGAGAAGTGGTCTGATCCAATTATAGAAAAAGAAGATAGGGAGAAGTAATAATTGTATAGCCACCCATATGATATTAAAGCTTTGTCCAATCTAACCTGAATATTCTCTTTTCCAACTCTCTTATTAGACCAAGTATAATTGATACCTTGAAGGTCAAAATCTAAAAGAGCTTGATCATTAGTAAAATCCATAAGATCCACCCTGCCTTCCATCTAATAATTAATTCCCCCAAATTTCTTAGCCTCATTTAAGGGAGTATTAAAATCCCCCATAACCAACCAACACTCATCCTTGAAACTTTTCCTACACTCAGCCAACTTTTTCCAGAATTTGGCTCTACCAAGTTTAGTATTAGGGGCATAGATATTTGTTGCGACCCAACTAAAATTATCTCTAATGTTATGAATTATAACAGAGACCATGTTTTCTTCTTTAAAAAGGACCTCACCATAGATAAGCTTTTGGTTCTAGAAAAGAACTATCCCCCCAGAGGCCCCAATTGATCTACTACTACTAACCCCACAACTATGGAAAATAATAATTTTTTAAACTTTTTATTTACTCATATTAGTTTCTTGAACAAGAAAAATATCCATTTTATGGTCTCTTACCAGATTCCTCAGGATATCCTATTTATGAGGGGCAATCAATCCCCTTAAATTCCATGATATGATCTTCATAATCTTTTCGGGGAGATAACCTCAGGGATGGTCCTTTGTTTTCCATCTGCCACATCTTTCCAACTGTCTTTGTCCCTTCCATTCTTGGTTGATTTTCTTCCCGTTCCATTTTTTTTCTTTCCAGCATCTGCTTTTTCTTCTGGTCGTTACTCCTTCCTGGGGGAAAGGGGAATCTTGGCAATCACACCCCATTTTTATCTTCTTTCCACTTTGGTGTAGGGCACCTCCTGAAGTTCCTATTTTATACTTAAGTGTTTTTAAAAAGGTGAATCCTTTCGATCACCTTAGTGTGTGCATGTGTGGGTCTATTATGTAAGGTGAAGGATCCTAAGGTAAGTTATAAACCTATGGGTTCTTGAAACCATGTTAGTCCATTTTAGTGATTTTTGAGTTTAGTTAGAAGGTTATGTTATAAGACCTTAGAATAGGATATTGTCATTTTTTGGACCTCTCCCACACCCTTTGAGGTTGGCAAGGTTGAAATTTTATCACATTAGCAATTTTGTCAAGTTTTTCCAAAAAGTTGTCTTTTTGCAAAATGTTGCATGAGCAACTTTTGCAAAATGTTGCTCGAAGAATGAAAAATCAACTGTAACTGACCACACCAACTTCTTAAAGCATCTGTAATGCCAAGATGATGGTATTAGATGTTCCCATACCTTCTAGGAAGGTTAGAGTTTACTGTGTATGGAGCTTGATGTTCAGAGAAGAAAATATAAGAGTTTTCTGAGTCATTTAGACAGTGTACGACCTGGTACGGATTCATCTTGTGGATCCACTTGTAGAAATTTGTGATTCTTTGAGTTACTTCACCTTTCCAGTTGGTTTTATTTATTTTTTTGAAGTTTCATAGGAGTTAGAGATTTTACTTGTTCACTGTCTGAGAAACCAAGGTTTACTTGGCCTGCTCCAAAGATGTGATCCTAACTTGGGATTAAACCAGTGGATCTACTTAGCCACTTGCGGAATAAAATTTAGGATCATGCTCTTTAATATTCCTAAGGCTTAGAGACTCAGTGTTAGTTCTATGTATTTTTATACAAAGCCCTAGGCTAATTATCTCTATGTAATTAGTTTGGTTCTTTAGTACAGTCACATGCATGCACAATATATGATTTGCATGATCAAAATAATGGTCGTTCTAGACTATTTTGGGGTAGAGGAAGCCATATAATCCAATTTATTCATTCTTTGAACCCATGTTAGGCCACTTTCTTAGCAATCCAAGCCTAACCTAGCTAATTAGGTCTGTGAGCTTTGCAAGAGTTTAGTGGTGCAAGAGTGGAGTGAAGTGCTAAGGCTTTGGGATGTTTCAAAACTCCATAAAGGGTGTCTAGAAACCTAATAAAATTAGTTATTATCCTTTTTCAATTGAAAGTTATGTTTGAAAAACCCCCTGGATAGGGCTATAAGGAATTCTAGGCCATTTAGTGTTTGACTATCCTTGGGTCTGCAAGACTGAATCCATTCATGGATTCTCTACCCTTGGGGTCCAAAAAAAGCCTTCCATCACCTAGGTTGGTTGATCTAAGCCTGTGGTGAAGTTTCTACATATTTAACTTGGTTTAGGGAAAGTGTCCCTAAAGGAGATATTGTAGAGAATTGGATATTAGCTTGGAGAGCTAAGTTGTGATAGAAGAAGTGATTTGGCTTCTTACCCAAGTCAATACACACCCTGGGAAGACATTTTTGGAATTAGAGTGTCTATATTGGGAGTTTGAAGTGATAACAAAAAGTGGGAGCCCATCTAAGTCTTCTTGTAGTGCACTCCGCATCACACTTGTTGAGAACTATTTATGTTTCTCATTCTCTTCTTGAAAGTCATTTATCAGGGAATAATATGTTGGATGATATAAGTTTTGGTTACTAATCATGCTGTTGATATTCATGTTTTGTCACTGATGTCAATATATATTTTATGGAGAGGGCAAACTAGTTACTTGACTGGAAGAAGTGTATGGACATTGTACGGATGATTCAGAATGATCAAAGTTGGATTTATGTAGAAGGATGTTTATTGAACTTATTCCTAAGGTTTCTTGGCTTTATGTTGCATATTACAGATGTTACAGTTGATTTGGTGAAGACTGGTTTCTGGACTGTAACTGTGATTCTGGACAGAGAAGGTCTCTGTGTTTCTGGTATATCTTTCAGGTGAAGATATTTCAGGTTATGCGAGCTTACTAGTAGATAACTGACATATGTTGGAATAATGGGTTGATTTTGATTGTGGTTTGGTAACTGATGACTGATGACATGTAACTGATTGAATGTTTGATAATGTTAAGTTGAAGATAATGTAAGACATTAAATCAGTTAATGGTTTGTATTGTCATTGATGTCAACTTGATATCATCTATATGGTCATGTACATAAGTCCAAAGACTTCAGAGAATCAATAGAACAAACATTATGCTTTCAGCAATGCATAAATGTCAAGTATTCACCAAGTGACAGACAACACCGACGGAGTGCACACCATCGGTAAAGGCAAAGAAGAAAATCACAGTGATACTCGACAAATAGAAGATAGTGTTTCCGGATGAAGAAAAACCACAGGATGCCTGACAAGCTAAAAACAGAGTTGCCCGAAGAGTAAAATCTAATGATGCCCGACGGATGGAGATCCCAAATCTGACTAGAGTCACACCAACGAAACTAGCAATTGTAATCGACAATTAACTGCAGAGTTTACCAACGTAACAAAGAGTTCAAAAAATGACAAAATATCTAGCTGGCAAGAGCTAAAGATAGACTTAACTGGTTGTTTTCTTTGTTTTATTCGACCAGAGTTAAGTAATTGATTTAAATCTGATTTATACAATTGGCAAAAAGATAATTACGAGATAAATCAGGAGTTATGGTTCAAATCAAATTGGCTAGATTGTTTTTCATGCCAAGAATCAAGAATCAAGAATCAAGAAACGGTGAATATCATTTCTATATAAGAGACAAGCTTAATTCATTTTCGTATGCATGGAAGGGGAGTGAATAGAAAGAGGATGATGAAGAGAAACTGATGAAGAAGAACTTCATACAGTCCTGATCAATCAAGCTGAAGGAGAGCTAAGGAATTCTGCAAACACTGACGAATAATGAAGCACAACATCACAAAGAAGAAAGTGTGGAGCACAAAGAATTGAATTGATACATTGATCAGAGAGGTAATGTACTTAAATAGATCTGAAAATCTGCAATTCAAAGTTGCATTAGAAATAGGTCATAGTGTTTCAATTTAACCATTGA
>MU224564.1:579381-598492 GCA_018584345.1 Thuja plicata
TGGATTAAGTATAGGACTTTATTTAGGTTCCACCTAAGTGGGTGGCAGCCGAAGGGAAAACTGTCTGGGGAACAAGACCCTAGAAAGGGTTGCGTACCCACTTTCTTGATTTTATAAATAGATAGTCGAGAATGGGGAGAGTCGAACTATGAAGTCTCTGAGCGTGAATGTAGGCAAGGCCATCGATGATGAACCCCCGAGGCTTAAGTCCAGTCCCTTAGGGTTTGTCTTTAAGTTTATAATGCAATGATTTCACTTCTTCTTAATAATGATTCTCATGGCTAAGCTATCAATAAAACATTTATTTGTGATAGAATATATCTAATGTTGACATCTAGTTGTTTAGCCATGTGTGTATTTATAGGTGTTGGACATGGTGGTCATCATGTAAAAGAAAGTTAGCAATATTCAGGTATGCAAGAATAATAATTTGTTAATTGAGCAAGACAAGTAGTATAATCTCTTTATTCTCTTGACTTTTAGTAACATTAAATAAATCAAATTAGATTATGTTCTGCTACTTTATTGAAAAAAGAATTATATATTGTGTATGACTTAATGAGTATAATGTCCTTGAGCCAAGGGTTCCTTGGTGGGGCATTACACCAAAACCGATTTAAAAGTGGACCCTAAAAAAACCAAGTTTTCAATTAAATGGTGTGCAAATGATGCAATACATTACAACTTTTGGGATCACTGGTGGATTTTTTTTGATAGACCACCCCACAGCAATTTGGATGTCCCATTCTATTTCATACGGAAATTGTATGTTGAGTTTGTGCTCGGTCGCAAAGTCAATTATTGGATCATGAGACAGAACCAGGGCAAGGGCTTAGGCGCTCCCCAGAACAATCCAGGGGCACAACAGGTGAAATCTTGCACATATGTTCCCCCTCTCGAGATTTCACCACCTCTCACAGTGCAGCATCCTGACATTATTGTTGACGCCAAATCACACACTATTCAAGCCATTCACACCTTGAGTGATCTACTCATTAGGAAGAGTGTGGCATTTTTGCCTCCTCATACTGATGCTTCTAGCCCTTCCACATCCTCCACGATCTCACATGTTTGTGTGCCTCATACTTGTGTTATGTGCAAGAATATGTTCTTGGGTCCCCTGAATGATAGTGATGCATATAACTTTGTGTTCGAGGTGGACAATACTACACAACACACTACAAGCACTGAAGCACCTCATGGAGATGTGCATTAGGGGTATACAGAGCCATGGACTCCTACTGTTATGTCAAGAGTAAACAGTTAACTTGTTACATTGTATTTAATTTTAAACATTCATATTTTTAATAGAATTATCTTATAATGATTGCCCACTTATGTTTTTTTATGTGTTTCATTTATGTCCAGTTGATGATAGAGGAGGAGATGACACAGGTGGAGGGGTCCATGCTTTCGGCCATTTCTTTTGGCCTTAACACTTCCATTGTACATACGTTTTAATGTACTCATTGGTTCCTTTTATTATAATATTGTATACATGTATTTTCTAATTTTTATGATCATCTTATTACATACTGATGCAGGTTTCACCAGTTGCCACTGAGGGGCAATGTGAGGGGGTTCAGGCATCTAGTTTTGACAAGGGGAAGGTAATTAAGTATTTTATATTGTTTAACCATACATGTATACTTGTCACTTGTGCATACTCATTTTTAATTACATGTTTTATTTGATAGAGGGTGGTGTCTGATGATGTCGTGAGACCGGTTCACCATGATAGAGTCATAGGCATCTCAATTCGCAGTGATATCCCCATAGTACGTATATTTCTAAATTTATTTGTGTGTAGTTTACTAACAAGTATATATTTAATATGATCAAGTCATGATTGTATGAAACTTATATGTTTGAATTTTTTAGGTCACCCCTAGCTTGAGGGAGGTACCACGCCAAGGCTTTGTATCACTGATGACCCAACCAACATTTCCTGAAGAAAGTTCAACATAGGTAAGTTTTAATGTTAATTGAGTTATATTTAAAACATCTATTTGCTACCAAGGATTTAACATTAAATAGTATAAGTCTTACATCAATCTCATGTTCACAAAGATATATACATGTCAAAGTTGACATTGGTGGCATTGTCCCTTCACAAATAAAGACATATATTAGGTCTCTTGACCGCATGAGGAGACCGAGAGGCAAGGTACACGAGAGTTCAATTTAAAAAAAATATTTATTATTGTTGACTATGATTTTAATTTTTTTTTATTATTTGTAGAAACCATATAAATTAAGTAATCTAACTTGGTGTTTCACTTTTGTGTTTGAATGCAGGATCCATCAGAGCCAAAGAGTAGTTCGAAGAGACTTCACTTTGATCATCCACCAGTAGAATAGGATGTCCTAGAAACATTTGTAGTTGAATTATTATGTTGAGATGCCATATGGCACATTTTGAAATGGTGTATGCCATATTGTATCTAGATATGAACTGATTTTGTAAATTTTTGGAGATGGCATGTGCCACATTTTGTACAAAACTATTTCATATATACATATCTACATGTTCATTTATGATTATTTTATCTTTTTCATGTGTACTATGTATGTATCATTTCCATATTATATCTTTGGATGTGTTGTATGTATGTATTATTTCCATATTATGTATTTGTCATGCATTGTATTTATGTATGTATGTTCATTTTTATATTATATCTTTTCCATGTGTTGTATGTATGCATTATTTTCATACTACATCTTCATTCTCCATTAGCCATCTAGTGCACTATACTTTTGAGAGCACCAAAATGTTGATTTCAAGAATCATGGTGAGTGCAATTGATTAATGTTTTTTCAAATGTATTATGTTATTTAACATTTATTTTACATGTGTTTATTTGAAAGACTCCATTGTTGTGATGTTGGGATAACTAAACCTCTAATTTGATTTTCAATCTCCTTCATTCATACATGTGGCATGCCCACTGAGACAACCCTTGAACCTTTATATATTTGGTTTTCATTTGATTAATGTTATTATTTTGGTGTTACACCATGTTTGAATATATCTAAAAGTACTTTTCATGCTTTGTTTATAATCCTTGCAGTCAATGTAATGAAATCTCTTTACATTGTTCAAACAGTTCAACATGCTTTGTTTATGCTTATATATTCCTTTGATGCATTTTATCAAACCAATGTAGAGGCTAGTGGAAAGTAACATTTCTTTATGGTTTAATGACTTCTTCCTTCTTTGCTTGATAACAAATCCTTCAATCTTCATTCAAAAGATCACCTCAGGACCCGTCCCACTCCATAGACCTATTAGACTCCACTAGACTCCACTAGACTCCACTATTCAGATTCAATCTCCTTAGACTCCACTAGACTCTACATCTTGAATCCATCCACTTCTTCATACTCCTACCATTCAATCATGCTCCAAACTCCATGTTATGCATCCTTCATTCAATAGGCTTCTGCAACCAAAAACATCAACCTTGATTTCATAGGTGATCCTAACTCCTCTAAGGACCCCAACACACTTGTTACACCCATATACCAATCCAAAAACTCTTCCTTCAAGATATTATGTCTCCTTCACAAATTTGTCCAGTCATACACTGTTCTAGTAGTACAACAACAAGGGTTTTTAAATATTTTCTCAAAATAGTTCCAAACAACTCTTAAAACCAATCACATATCTGAATACCCTTTTTCAATCCCATTAACATATCTCATAACTGACCCCTTGTGTTTTGGACCATCCTACTCAACTTTGCCGCTGTCAGTGAACTAAGAGGGCTAATTCGACCCCTTTTCCAAAGAAACTACTAATGTATCTTCACCCTAGACCTTGAGACTTTCAATAGAGTCATAAACTGACCCCAAACTATGGATTCTACAACTAATTTGATTATAATACCTCTCTAAGTGAAAAAGCCCTAATTTTCTTCTCAACAACCCCTAAAATCTAGGGCTTGGTCAATGTACGACCTCCCAACACCATAGCCTCAAATAAATGGATGATTCACCACCCTTATATCATCCTAACATGGATTCAAATAAAAAATCATCCCCTCCAATGGCTAGATCCTCTTCTTCTATAACCATGCACCATGCATGCAACCCTTCAATACTGTCAAACTCACTCATTCATCCATAATTTGGGGATTTTGATGTTTCCAAGGGTCTGAGACTAATTCATTTCATATTTGGGTTTTTTAGGAAATAATTAACTACTGTCCAAGAGGGGGATTCTTTGGGTTAAGTTTATGATCTAATTCCTTTGTAATTTTGCCTATTTTTATGTATTTTTTAGGTCTCAAAGTTGTAATAGAAGGGTATGGTCCAAAACAACCTACCTCTTGCTTTGCATATGTTGGAAATATTGATAAAAGGTGTTTGAAAACCCCATTTTTTTGCCAAGTGATTCAGAATTTTTTGGACTTATGGGTTTTGGAAGGTCGTTAATGTCCTAAAATAGTGAACTAGGTCTTCTAGCAAATTTCAAGCATTTTGTGCATAATCCATAGAATCTGACTCCATAATAAATTGATTCCTTTTGAATATGGTTGAATTAGGTCTCTTTTGGCATTAGAAACCTTGATTCAAGTTGTTGAGTTGAAATCTCATTTTTAGCTAGTGCACCTTGAGAACACTTTGGTCTAACATGCACCATAACATTCTTGGTGCTATGCGAATGAAGAAAGGTCTCCCCTAGTGTTTACCTAGCTAACTGGAGCTGATGGAGCTGATGGTTTGGTCCCATGATGAATGGTTTGAAAGATGCACCATTGGGCAACTTTCAACTAAGCAACAATGACACTTTTTTCCCCAACTGAGATCCGGTCGTCAAATGGAATCTGAGTGGAATCTCCTAGAACTGAGCCATGTTCTTGTAGGCCTTCCCAAGATGGTCCTTGTTCACTTCACTAATCTTTAATATCTCCCACTATGTCAAAGATATGCATCTCCAAAAATTGCTACAAAATTTGGCTTAGTGCACCTTGGGAACACTTCGGTCTGACATGCACCAGAATGTTCTTGGTGCTATGCGAGTGAAGAAAGGTCTCCCCCTAGCATTTACCCAGCCAAATGGAGCCAATGGAGCTGATGGTTTGGTCCCATGATGAATAGTTTGAAAGATGCACCATTGACCAACTTTCAACTGAGCAACAATGACACTTTTTGCACCAACCAAGATTTGGTCGCCAAATGGAATCTGAGTGGATTCTCCCAGAACTGAGCCACATGCTTGTAGGCCTTCCCAAGATGGTCCTTGTGCACTTCTTGAATCTTTAATATCTCTCACAAGGTTTGAGATATGCATCTCCAAACATTGCTACCAAATTTGGCTTAGTGCACTTTGGGAACATGAGAGAGAGAGAGAGAGAACTCTAATGCAGAGTGCACTGCATGAATACCAGTAGGAGTAGGAGTAGGATAGAGGGATTAGGAATTATATATATATATATATATAGAGAGAGAGAGAGAGAGAGCTCTGATGCAGAGTGAATTGCACGAATACTAGTGTGGGCTCCAACTACTTACCACATCTTCAAGGTTCCTTATTTGACAATCCAAATCCATAAGATTCTTCTTAGTTTGTCTCTTGACTTGTATAAGGGGTGAATACACTCCCTCTCTTCTATCTTGTCTCTCCAATGCAAGAGATAGAATACTGCAAATTACTCTTTAGGGACACCTTCCCTAAATCAAACACCAAGGTGAAAAGTTTCACCAGAGACTTAGAACTCCTATTACAAGTGATTGAAAGCTTCAAATAGACCCCAAGGATCAAGAATCCATCAATGGATTTGGTCTTGTAGACCCAAAGGCAGTCGAATCCCAAATGGTCTAGGATTCCTTGTAGCCCTAACTAGAGGTTTTTTTGGACTTAAATTTTGACTATGGAAGGATCTGACTGATATTTTTGGGTTTCTAGACACCCTTTATGGATTTTGTAAACCACCCAAATCCTTATCACCTCACTCCACTCCTGCACCCCTGAACTCTCACAAAGCATGCGTGCCTAATTAGCTAGTTTAGGCTTGGTTTGTTAATCAAGTGTTAGGAGATGGGTTCATGGAGAGATGGGTTCATGGATTAAATGAATATCCTTGGATGGATTTCCTTACCCCAAATTAGTCTAGAAAAACTCTTGGTTTGATCCCCCCCAAAGCATATATTTCACATGCATGTGACTGTACAAAAAAGGCAGGCTAATTACATAGAGATAATTAGCCTAGGGCCTGGTCTCATAAATAACAGGACTAAATTTGAGTACTTGAGACTTAGGATTATTAAATACCATGATCCTAACTTGTATTTTCCAAGTGGCTAAGTAGATCCACTGGATAAATCTCAAGTTAAGATCACATCTTTGTGACTGGCCTAGTAAACCTTGTTTTCTCAGACAGCAAGAATGTAAAATCAATAACTCTTAAAAAACTTAACAAAAACACTTAAAACCAATTGGAATGCTTTAGAAACTAAATACATCACAAAATTCTACAACTGGATCCACAAGATGAATTTTTACTAGGTCGTACACTATCAAAATGACTCAAAACACCCTTCTATTTCCCTGCTTGAACAAACAGCTCTGTACACAGTTTGTTCTTCCTCTCATGAAAGGAATAATATCTCCTAATAGCATCATCTAATAATGTCAAATGATTCAGAGAGTGGGTGAGATTGGTTACAAAGAAGTGTTCATACTCTGAGCAACATTTTGCAAAAGTTGCTCATGCAACATTTTGCAAAAAGACAACTTTTGACAATAAGTGACAGAGTTGCTAATTTGGGCAAAAGCCAACCTTACCTACCTCCCAAGGTGTGGGAGAGGTTCAAAACATGACTAGACCTAAACTAAGGACTTAGAAACATAACTTCTAACCAAACACTAAAATCACCAACTAACATTGTCTAACCATGGTTTCAGGAACCTAGGTTTATAACTTCACCTTAGGTCCTTCACCTTACATCATAGACCCACACAAAAAAAAACACACAAAGGTGATCTCATGGATGCACCTTATTACAAACACAAAACAAGAAAATTAAGATCTTCAGGAGGTGCCCTGTACCATACTCCTTATGAAAAAATGAACTCAAGTCTATTGAGTTGAAAGTCCTGTAAGGGGAAATCTTGTCTTCTGAATGACTTAAGGGTTCATCCAAGTAGCATCTTCAATGGGTTGATTTTTCCATTTGACTAGGTACCCATAATAAGTGCCTCTCCTTGTTTTCTTGTTCACTCTCTTGTCTAGAATGCTTTCAATCTCAGGAGGAGTTGCTTGTGGTATGTCCTTGAGTGGTTGGAGTGTAGGAGGCTCTGGAGTAACTGCAAGATCAGTAGTACTAACTTCTCCTTTGTAAGAATAGATATCTGCAATATTGAACATGGGTGATAAGCCAATGTGAGGAGGTAGATCAATTATATAGGCATTATTGCCACATTTCTTCATAATCTTGAAAGGGCCAAGCTTTTTCATCATAAGCTTTGTTTATTTATCTTTAGGTAGTCTTTCCTTCTTGAGGTGGATCATCACTAAGTCTCCCACCTTGAATTGTAGATATCTCCTCTTCTTGTCAGCGTGGGATTTATATTTCTCAGTGGTATGTTGTAGTCTAGTCTGTACTTGGTCATGGATATGCTTCATTACTTCAGCAAAGTCTTCAGCTAGTGCACTCCTTTTATCCATGTCTTTGATATCCCTGAGATCTAATACTCCTCTATGGTGAGTGCCATAGACAATTTGGAATGGGATTAAACCAGTACTCCAATTGACTGAATCATTGAAAGAGAACTCTACTTGTGCTATGATAGTGTCCCAAGTAGCTCCATGTTCTTGTGTGAGGCATCTCAGAAGGTTTCCAAGGGACATATTGATGAATTCTGTCTGTTCATCAGATTGTGGATGATATGCAGATGACAGAGAAACATTTGTTCCTAGTTTTCTCCATAATGTCCTCCAAAAGTGGCCTAAAAAATTAGGATCCCTATCCGATATGATTGACAGTGGGATTCCATGAAGTCTTATAGCTTCTTTGAAGAACAAACTTGCTATGTGAGATGCATCATGAGTTTTCCTACAAGGGATAAAGTGTGCCATCTTTGAAAATCTGTCAACTACAACATAAATTCTATCAAATCCAGACTTGGTCTTTGGAATACCTAGGACAAAGTCCATACTTACTAAATCCCATGGTTTGGTAGGGATGGGTAAAGTAGTGTATAATCCATCATTGGAGGTATGTCCTTTGGCTTTTTGGCAAACTGAACAACTCTCCACACAACTCCTAACATCTATCTACAATTTGGGCCAATGGTAGAATCTCCTAACTAGCTCCAAAGTTTTTTCCACCCCAAAGTGACCAGCTAGGCTTCCATAGTGCTTCTCTTTGATAATTTTCTCCCTCATAGATCTCTTTGGGACACATAATGAACTCCCTTTGAAAAGAAGACCATGTTGCATAATAAACTCAGAGAAATCAGTGTGTTATTTGTCTGTCATCTCAATACAAATATGATAAGCCTCTTTGAAATCTTCATCTTTAACATACATATCCTTCATGGCATGAACGCCAATAGTCTCCAACTGAATGGCTTGGGTAGTTAGGCGTCTCCTGCTAAGAGCATCAAAAACTTTGTTCACAATCCCTTTCTTATGCTTGATGGAGAATGTATAGGATTGTAAGAACTCCATCCACTTCACATGTCTATGATTAAGTTTCTCCTGCTTGTTTAGAAAGATAAGTGCATGGTTATCAGTAAAAAAAACAAACTCCTTGGTAAAAAAATAATGTCTCCACTTCCTAAGTAACTTAACCATTGCATACATTTCAAGATCATAAGTAGTGTACTTTTGTTTAGCTTCATTGAGCTTCTCACTGAAAAAAGCAACTAGATTCCCCTCTTGGCTCAAGACTCCTCCAATGGCTTTATTGCTTGCATCACATTCTAATGTGAATACTTTATGAAAGTCTGGTAGGACAAGGATAGGCTTCTCTGCAATATTTTTCTTTAACAACTCAAAGGAATCATTAGCTTCATTAGTCCATGAAAATATTAATTTCCTTCCACCTTTTATGGTATTGATAATGGGAGCACATATGCCACTGAAATTTTTGATGAATTTCCTAAAAAATCTAGATAAACCATGAAAACTCTTTACCTCTAATGGAGTGGTAGGAGGTGGCCAATTGAGAATGGCTTCAACTTTGGTATGATCCATCATGAGACTATTTTTGGAGATCACAAAACCTAAGAACACAAGTTCTTCTTGAAGAAACACACACTTATCTATATTTACCTTCAACTTCTCCTCATGGAGTTTTCTCATCACCATGTCCAAATTCTTGAGGTGTTCTTCCCTACTCCTGCTAAAGATCAAAATGTCATCAAGGTATACAACAACAAATTTGTTAAGAAAAGGTTTCAATACTTCATTCATCAATCTCATAAAAGTGCTTGGAGCATTGGAAAGGCCAAAAGGCATCAAAAGCCACTCATAGAGGCCTTTTTTAGTCTTAAATGTTGTCTTCCATTCATCTCCCTCTCTGATTCTTATCTGATGGTAGCCACTCTTGAGATATATCTTGGAATAATAGCTTGCACCCCCCAAACAGTCCATCAAATCCTCTATTCTAGGAATAGGAAACCTATATCTGATGGTTATCCTATTGATTTCCCTTGAATCCATAGATAATATCCATGTGCCTTCGTTCTTGGGTGCTAGAACTGTAGGGACAACACAAGGACTCACACTCTTCCTAATGAGGCCTTTTGACAACAATTCCTCAATCTGTCTTGATATCTCTTGGTTTTGTTCAGGGGTCATCTTACATGATGCCTTGTTTGGAAGAGTGGCCCCTGGTATGAAGTTTATATAGTGGTTTACTTCCCTTTTTGGTGGAAAATACTCTGGTGTGCTCTCTGCTATGATACCCTTATACTGATCTAACAGTGCTTTTACTTCTTTGGGACCTACATCCCTAATAGGAACTTTAACCTTTGACTCTTTCACTGGTGTCTTCTTGGGCCTTACTACTAAGGAATAACAAGGTATATCCCTTTCTTTTTGTACCTTCAAGAATTATTTCTCCCCTATATGTAAGACAATGCTAGTAGCATGCTTTTCTTTCTCATAATCAGGGAGTGGGTTTATCACATACTCAACGACATCCTTAACTATAGTATAGACATTGGAATTTCCATCATGCTTAGCATCTACATCATACTGCCAAGGCCTACCTAATAAAAATTGACATGCATCCATCTCTGTGATATCACATAGAAGCCTGTCTGTATACTCCCCTATCTTGAAATCTACGCAAAAAATTTTATTGATGATGGTTTGTTTCTATTTTGTCAACCAAGAAGCCTTATAAGGGAAGGGATGGGGGATAACATGTAGCTTAAGCTTAGTGACTAACTCCCTAGATGTAATTTTATCTGTAGAGCCAGAATCAACTATAACTTTGCATACATTATTGTTCACCTTGTAGCTTGTTTTGAATAATGACTTCCTCTGAGGTGGTTCTACAGTATTAGGTACTCTTAGGAGTGTCATTTGCATCATTAGACATTCTCCTTGCTCTGGATTTGTAGGTCTTGAAGTTGCTGAATGATAGGAGGATACAATTTGGTTATCATCTTCTTGGGTAAGTTGTACTCTATTGTCCCCTCCTTGTCTGCTGGTGCCACTCTTTTCAGGGCATCTGAAGGACTAGTGTCCAACTTGATTACATGTAAAACACTTCCTTGTGAAGACACTACGTCTTCTTCCACCAAATCTTCCTCTACTGTTGGATCTCCTACCTCTAAAATTGTTTCTATTATTGTGTTCTCCTTCTGACTCATGGTTATTAAACTCCCCTTGATTTCTTTGGAATGGTCCTCTACCATTGAATCTACCTCTACCCATGAAGTTATTCTACCTTCCTCTATTATTTTGTTCTCCTCTTCTCTTCTACTTTTCTTTAATTTTTAGTGTCATTTGAAAACATTTGTGTACTGATTCAGGGTTGAATAAACTCATTTCATCTTGAATATTGTATTTCAGTCCATAGATATACCTTGCAAGCTTGTGCTTCTCACTTTCAGGAAATTTGGCCTTCAAGGTCATTTTGTGAAACTCCTCAATATACCCACTCACATCAAGGTCTTTCTGCCTTATATTTTGCAACTTCTTATGGAGGGTGTTCTCATAATCTTTTGGTACAAACTGCTTCTTGACTTCCACTAACATCTTTTTCCATGTTGAGATGGGGTTCCTTCCATCATCTATTCTTTCATTTTGTAGAAAGTTCCACCAACTTAAAGTAGGGCTTCTCATTCTAGATTTTGCAACTTTGACCTTCTGACTCTCAGCTATGTCATCATATTCAAAGTAGTTCTCTAAAGCTTCCACCCAATCCATGTATTATTTAGGATCAATTTTCCCACAAAACATGGGCATGTCTGATTTATGGTCTATTCTTCCGACTCTTTCAATAGCTTCAAGAAGTTTTACTTGTTCTGCAGGCATGTTATTGAATTCATCCTGCTCTGTATCTTCTTCTTCTTCCTCTTTCGAATCTTCTCCTTCTTCTTTCTCTGTTTGGAGGTCCTTCAACTTCCTTATCTCCTCTTCCATTTTCTTTTTCTTGGTTACTTGTTCTCTGAAAATTTTGGCTAACTCCACATTTGTGATTCTAGTGGGGACTTCCTCTCCTTGGGATTCTTCTTTTCTGTCATCCATTCTTCCCTCCTTCCAATATCTTAGTAGGCTATGATACCACCTTGTTGGTAAACATATTGTTCTTTTATGCTTTAACTCTAGAATACCCAAATATTTAAGAACAATTGAATACAACAATTGGGAAATTGTAACTAAACAACTAATTTCCCTCTGAATTTAAAGGTACAACTCCCTTAAGTAAATGATCTTCAATGAATATTGATCTTTCCTATTCTAACAGGGGTATGTTCTTAACCCGAGAATAGAAGAGGTAAACCAAGCTAAACCTAGATAGGAAATAGCTCAGGCAGGAAAAATTTGATTCTAACTTTAGCCAATTTCAAGACTTCATCAATCATATGACTCCTTAAAACTGGCAATGCAATAACATATAATAAAAATGCAAATGTGAGGCATAGAGATTTAGTAATGACAAGACAATGAATTAATCTATTTCACATGGACATTTCCCAGATTCAGAAAAATGCCAGATTTCCCCCTAATTAACTGTATCAAATCATAATACAGAATTCTGGTTCAACCACAAACTGTAAATCTAATTCCAAAGAAATATTCAAATTCAATAGATAGGTAAATGTAATGCAGTGGAGTAGTTAAAGAAATGGCATTCAGACATGCAAATTTGACTCAGCAAAATTCTATCTTTCACACCAAAATTTAGCTAACCTTTTTATTGATTTTGGAAAAGATACATATAGGGTTCTAGAGTTGGACCATTACAAAAGAGGCAATCGAAATGGTTCAACTTCCTCAACTGGAAATGATAAACAACAATTTATCCATTATAATATTATCAAGATTTGGTGCAAGAGGGAATCTATTTAAACTTATGTTTTCTTCCCCTTGTCTAACTTAGCCATGTGGGCGGTGACAGCTGTAATTACTTGGATGAGCTCTTCATGTCTATTGACATGGACATTGGTATATCGGATGAGCCATCTGGAATGTTCTTTGGCTAGACTCTTGATTGCATCCACCTGATCCTTTAGCTCTTCCATAGCTTTGAAAATACACCCGCTTAGTTGTTGGAGCTCTGGTATTTTATCCAAGTGAGAAGAAGACTTCTCTGCTAACTTATGCACATATTCAGAGAATGAATTCTGCATAAGATCTACTCCAAGTATCTCTTTCCCCTGACCACTTATTTTTATTCTGTGTGAATCCCCTGAAGGAGTTTAATATCTTTGCTCTGTTCCTCCTAGATCTTGACATCCGTCAGTTGCAACCCTGCCTTGGCTTAGATAATCATCTTAGTTTTAAAATCTAGGCTCTGAAGCCATTCGATCAAAGTCTCATCTCCTTTCTATAAAATTTTGGCCTTTAGAGCTTCCTTAGTCTTCATCTTTACTGCCACATGCAACGTCACTATGTATTCCTAACATTTCACCCTCTCTGCTATGACAGTCTATAAATTCTTGCCAATATTATCTCTCTCTATTTCCAGCCTTAAGAGAGCATTACCCAATTTCTCAATGACCACTAATCCTTCAGACTCAAGCCTCTCGATCCATCACTTGCCAATTTTCCCAAAGTGTTTGTCTTCTTGTAACTTGGCTATGATGGCTTGGTTCTCCATAGCGCTAGGATCAAAAGTAGTATGAGTACTGGGATCAATTGCTATTGGAGTAATGAGTTGTCTAATGAAGCTAGTCAGCTCAGCCACTTCTGCCTTGAGTTGAACTTTAGCAATTTTGAGCTCCTCGAGCTCTTCTTCTATTACCGCATTGGTGGACTTCCACCAGTCTACTTTGGTGTCATGTTGAGTGAGCCCCATTCCAAACAACTGTAACTGAAAGTTGGAGGCATTCATATCTTTGATTCTGCCCTCCTTAGTAGGCTTGGAAACCTCCATAGTGAAATGCCCTATTTCAGGATCCCGACCCAGTGTAGACATTGTCTTCAATTTATTTGTTTTACCCACTGTGGTGCTGGGTTGCAGGGCCCATGAGAGAGTGTCTTTGCTGGAAGATCCTTCCTCTTCTCTCTTCCTTTTCTGCTCTAAAGTATGTTTTATCCAGGATTCCACACTGGTAACTTTGGAAGCAGAAACCAACTCTTCTATGAACAACTTCCTTATGACCGAAGAAGTAGCTTTTGGCCTAGAAGAAAATGGATTCACTGATGTTGGAGAAGAGGAGACTAATATAATGACTTGAGAAATGTCTTGTTGCTTCTCAACCCTCTCATCTGATTCTGTGGCTGAGGTATTGGAGGTATCCTCACCCACCTCTACTATAACAGGGGACTCTCACCATGGAGTATCTTAGGTCAAAGTGCCAACTTGTGTATCTATAGAAATAGCTTTATCTAGTTGCTCAGGTCCCACACCTTTATTGGGCTCTTCTGTTGACTTGGCCAGGTCTGTAGAAACTATTTCTTCAGTCGACCCGATGTCTGGAAGCGGGCCTTCTCCACATGTCTTATTTGGTTGGATCTCTTTCTCAGAAGGCTCATCACCTCCTCCGACTGGCTAAGATGAATCCTTAGCCACAGTCAGGAGTATTACTAAAGAGGATTTTGTAATGCTTAAAGTATCTTTTGTCAGGGTCCTTTGAGTAGGAGGCTTCCTTTCTGATCTCTTCCTTCTGCTTGCAGTCCATTCGACCCATTGTTCTGCTCTCTTATAAATCCCACTCATCAAGGTTTCCAAGTCGTTAATGGCCTGCCCTAGCATGGGATTGGAGCTTATAGGAAGTAGATTTATTTTCTCCAAATATGTATTATCATACATATGTTGGCCATCGTCTTCCAGTCCCTCCATAACAATGTTAACTTTGAACCTTTTGACTTGTTCAATTGTTAATCTAGTGTAGAACCTCTCCCTTCTCTCCAAGTCATCTCTGCAATTAGCCCAGTAGTCTTCAATATCATCAACATGATGAATTGCATGTCTCATTTGAAGGAAATATCGGGCATAATTTACAGGGTCATACTGCGGCCTCAGAACATCATATGTCTCCAATGAAAACCTTTTTGAGAATGTTTTCAGAACATTCTTCACTTCAGATCGGGACGCACAACTGTAGGCTCCAATAGTCATCAGGAAATCATAGCCCTTCTTCTTAGCGTCGGTGCAGAACAAATTCACTTGAAGTGCCTACCTCATCACTTCCACTAGCACGATCATATCATCAGGGTATCTAGGCATCTTCAAAGGGAAGTCATCAAATCCTGCAAGATGAAGATATGAGAAATCTGTAAATTGAATGAAAAAGCACCCAAATTGGCTGATAAAAGCCATGGCTTCAGGAGAAAATCTCCTTTCTAAACAACCTTGTAGCTCCCTACACAATCTAATTGTAAATGCATCTTTAACTCTAAGATATTTAGCACAACTATTGTGTAATTGAAGACATGGGAAAAATTCATAGCTTTTAACATCATCGGGGAACTCTTCTAATCTAGGAAGCCCTGGCCAAATTTGGATTGTGGCTAATATATATAAGGACCAAAGACATGTAGAACTCATTTTGTAGTTTAGCTCTTCTTAGAGCATTAGAGAGATTTTCGCTTACCATGAGGGCCCAATCAATAAAGTGGTGCTGAGAACAAATCACCTGAACCAATAAGAAATGGTGCTCAATTAAATTTTGCGCATCACTCTCACCTCGGATCCTATGGAGCAACACCAAAATGTCTACAATCTCTTGTTTCAGATTCGTATTGTATAATGTTTGGGAAACTTTCCTTTGGCGCTCCTCAGCTCTTGAAACTATGTCTTCATTATTTCTTTCTTCCATACTGCCTTTTTTTCTATATATTCGGTAACGGCCTGACTCTATGTCATCTCTTAAAATTCAGCTTGCTCTAGAATACGCAAGGAGTTCTGGACAGAATCCTAATTAATGGATAGAAGCACCGTGTTGTTGGGTAGGAGGATTTGCTTGGTATATGGGTTGTATCAGGCTATGCACTCTCGAACAAGATCAGGAGCTTGAATGAAAATAGGAAAACTAGCAGCTTCTATGCACTAGTACAAAAATAACAATATATGACCAAATAAACTGCCAAAAACTATAGATAAATGACCAAATTTGGTCAAGTGATCACTGGTAGTTTATTGCCGGTCATTTATCTCGTGGCCAAATTTATGTGACTAAACTATTTTAGTCATTGGTTTGGTCATTAATATAGTCATTTATTTAGTCATATATTTGGTCATTGGTTTGGTCTTATATTTAGTCTTTTATTCGGTCGTATATTAAATCATCAATTGGTCATATATTTGGTCGTATATTGAGCCATTTATTTAGTCATATATTTAGTTATTTATTTGGTCATTTATTCGGTCGTATATTGAGTCATTAATTGTTCGTATGTTTGGTCGTATATTGAGTCATTTATTTAGTCATATATTTGGTCATTTATGTAGTCGTTTATGTGGTCGTATATTTAGTTGTGCATTCAGTCATGTATTTAGTCGTATATTTAGTTGTCTATTTGGTCATTTATTTAGTTGTGTATTTGGTCTTATATTTAGTCATATATTTAGTTGTGTATTTGGTCATTTATTTAGTTGTGTATTTGGTCATTTATTTAGTCGTGCATTTGGTCGTATATTTAGTTGTGTATTTGGTCATATATTTAGTCATGTATTTGGTCATGTACTCGGTCGTGTATTCAGTCATTTATTCAGTCGTTTATTTAGTCGTGAAATGAATAATATTTTAAATACCATAAATTTAATTATGTAAAAAAAATATCATATTAAACTTGAATTATAAAGCATAATAAAAAATAAAAAATATTACACATGAATAAACTATAACTAAGTAAAGTTAAAAAATTGATTCAACATCATGATAAATAAAGATAATCAATTCATATAAAAAATTAATGCAAATATACAAATTAAAACAAAAACATTTATCATTCAAAGTATGGAGGGTGCCATAATATATAAGTTGTCAAAGTTATCCAAAGAGTATATACGTAAATATAATGAAAAATATCAAAGTTGTCTCAAATATAAAGCACAGATGTGTAACAACTAGAACATGATAAACATGTTGATCAACTATGTCATTTTTTTCAAATACTTTAGTGGCCACCGTGTGAAGGTTCCCTCTTTCTCTTTTAGACAAAAAGCTCCATCTATTTTGTCTTCATAAGCAAGGGGTATGTTACTTGTGACCTTTATAATATTTACATTTGCATCTCCTATTTCTTTCAAGTTGATTTCATGTACAATAGATAGGGAGTGAATCATCCCAATGCCTGCAGCATCACCATCATATGGATCCAACACCTTAACTTTATCCCCTTCTTTGAGTTTATCAACACATTTTTGCAAAAAGAAAAAAATAACACATTATATTACATAGATAATGAAAGACCACAAATATAATATAATCATAAGTGTTTCTAAATAAGGAATTTAGTCACTAGTGTAGAAATATAATTCACAAAATCCCCAAGTAGAAAAAGATCTGTTGACAATGCATAAAGTAGGAAAGAAAATACAACTATTGTTTTTATCCATGCAAGTACAAGAAACAATATTAAAAGATCAAAATAATGTCAAGATCTAAGTTCCTAAAAGAGAGTACATACAAATGAAGACAAGATCAATTACAAAGATCACCCTAACCCTAATCCTAACTCTAATCCTAACCCAAACCCATAACTGTACATCCTAACCATAAATATCACCGTAACCCTAACTATAACCCTAACCCTAACCATAATTATAACCCTAACCCTAACCATTTCTCTAACCATTAAGATGATACTAATCCTACCCCTCACCCTACACCCTATTCCTAAATTGGTCATCCTAACCCTAACTCTAACTCTAACTCTAACTCTAAGCCTAATCCTAATTCTAACCCCAACCCAAATTCTTACCGTAAAAAATCATCCTAACTATAACACTAACACTAAACCTAACCATAAAAATCACCCTAACCCTAACCCTAATCATAACCCTATCTCTAACCCTAATAGTAACCCTAACCCTAGATCTAACCCTAACCCATAATTGTATGTCCTAACTGTAAAAATCACCCTAACCCAAACCCATAACTGTACATCCTAACCATAAAAATACCCTAACTATAACTCTAACCCTAAAAATCACCCTAACCCTAACTGTAACCCTATCTTAACCCTAACTATAACCCTAACCCACAACTATACATCCTAACCGTAACTCGAACCCTTATTATATAAATATATTTAGTGGTATATCCACTTTAAAAAAAAACTCTAACCCTAACCTAACCCTAACTCTAACTCTAATCCTAATCCTAATTCTAACCCTAACCCAAACCCATGTCGTGTATCCTAACCCTAAAAAATCATGCTAACTATAACTCTAACCCTGACCCTAACCATAAAAATCACCCTAACCCTAACCCTATCTCTAGTCCTAACCCTTTCTCTAACCATTAAGATGATACTAATCCTACCCCTCACCCTACACTGTATTCCTAAACTGGTCATCCTAACCCTAACTCTAACTCTAACCCTAATCCTAATTCTAACCCCAACCCAAATCCTTATCGTAAAAAATCATCCCAACTATAACACTAACACTAAACCTAAGCATAAAATCACCCTAACCCTAACCCTAACCCTAATTGTAACCTATCTCTAACCCTAATAGTAACCCTAACCCTAGCTCTAACCCTAACCCTAACCCATAATCGTACGTCCTAACCGTAAAAATCACCCTAACCCTAACCCAAACCCATAACTATACATCCTAACCATAAAAATCACCCTAACTATAACTCTAACCCTAAAAATCACCCTAACCCTAACCCTAAATGTAACCCTATCTTAACCCTAACTATAACCCTAACCCACAACTATACATCTAACTCTAACCCTTATTATATAAATATATTTTAGTGGTATATCCACTTGCTTTAAAAAAAAATCTAACCCTAACCTAACCCTAACTCTAACTCTAACTCTAACCCTAATCCTAATTCTAACCCTAACCCAAACCCATGTCATGTATCCTAACCCTAAAAAATCATCTTGACTATAACTCTAACCCTAACCCTAACCGTAAAAATCACCCTAACCCTAATTGTAACCCTAACCCTTGCTTTAACCATTAAGATGATACTAATCCTACCCCTAACCCTAACCCTAACCCAAACCCATAACTGCACATCCTAACCATAAAAATCACCCTAACTATAACTCTAACCCTAAAAATCACCCTAACCTTAACCCTAAATTTAACCCTATCTTAACCCTAACTATAACCCTAACCCTAACCCACAACTATACATCCTAACCGTAACTCTAACCTTTATTATATAAATATATTTAGTGGTATATCCACTTGCTTTAAAAAAAACTCTAACCCTAACCTAACCCTAACTCTAACTCTAACCCTAATCCTAATTCTAACCCTAACCCAAACCCATGTCGTGTAT
>MU224564.1:614454-627162 GCA_018584345.1 Thuja plicata
TTATAGAATTCTTAGAGCTCTTAACCTGGCCTGACTCTAATACTGTATTGAGCTTTTCATGAATCGGTTAGAATTCAAACCTAAGAAATTTTTATTTATATGAAAATTTCTCTCAATAGCCAACAAATCTTACCATTTAAGAGAAAAAAACATCAAACATTGAAGATGAAATACCATAGGCTTTATATTAAATAGAGAATAAAAAAACTAAGAGATGGTGTAAGTTCGAACCACTCTTGATCAGACAATCCTAAACCAGACACAGAGATGCAGATATTGCTCTGAACAAAGAAAAATCTAGGTACACAAAAGGGTGTTTGCAACTTTGCAAATATCTAATCATATCTTTAATGATATTTGGAAACAAGGTGAAACAAAAATTTACAAATATGAAGTGAATTGCATCGATTTTTCTGCCATTTTTTGAAGCTTGCTAAATCTCAAACTTCATGGCTGAAATTCGGGGAACCCTGTGACTTAGGCCAAAACTAATTGTTGCAGTTGCGCCTCTATCCCCAGCTGATGCTATCTTCAACTCTTCCACTGGGAGAAAAACAGCAGAGGAAACAATTGGTATAGCTTGTTAGAAATTTGAGGAAGGGGAGCAATCTAGAGGGTTAAAACTTAAAACTTTAGCATACAACCAAATAGAGGTTCACTTGAAAATAGCTGAAGAGAATGAACCCTTGATGGCAGTGACAGAAATGGTGTTAAGGTTTGAAGGAGGTGTAGGAGTGGGAGCTATATTTTTCCTTTGATTGAGAAAATATTTTTTTCCTTATCCATTTTATTGCTATTTGGTGCTTCTATTTTTTGCCTGGATACTGTTATTATTTCATTGCATGTCTCTGTGTGCTACCATGTCCATTGTTGATTTGTCATACAAAGACTAACCAAAAGATTGAAAACAACATCTGTTAATTTTTTTTTACAAGGCTGATTTCTATTGACTTCTAGCCTACTATCTAAAACAACACTTGTTCCTTGGTTTTTCTTTTAACTTTATATATGTGAAGAGTTTAAGGAACTGCGTAATTTTTTCCTTTATTTACTATTTCAATATTTGTGGTACTAGTTAGACTTTATTGAATTTGTCTGGAGCTTTCAGCCATTCTTAATAGGTATCATTTATATTTACAGTTTGACCAACTATCTACTATTTACTATAGGAAATTGTTAAATATTTCATTTCATTTTCATGTGCCGGAGAAATAGTTGAGGAATAATTATTATTTGCAACTGATTGGCAACTGTTAAGCAATGACTACCATATCAGACACTGAATGTTCTAAACTTTTTACAGGAACTGATCCTACAGCAGGTACAGACCGTAATAGGAATGGGCAAGTTTCTCACAATGTAGTGTTTGGGACTTTCAATCTTCAAGACCAAGGTGAAGGTGGTTTTCGAGATCTTAATAGGGTATGCACTTACATTCTGAATTTTACTATTACGACATATTGGCCTTGCTTTGAATTTTCTTTGAACACCACATTTTCTGAATAGTAGCTTTCCTAAGACAGTTGAATATTTTGTTTGAAGATTCTTGCCACTGTGCTTAATTCTATTGGAATTGGCAATCTATCTCCTGCAAATCTTGCTATTGGTGTTGGACCGACTATGATGATGGTGAGTATACATTAGCTAGTTTAACCATGTTGCTTTTATTATAAATTTTACTTTAGCTATGAATTTTTCTTTTGAGAGCATGATGCATTTATCAGCCTGTTTTGTCAACTTGTGATCAGCAAGGAAATGCTTCAGATGGCCGAAATCAAGCATATAGTACTACTGAAGTTTCTTAAACTGTAAGTCAACAACCACCTTCTTAGGCAATTCCCAATGTTTAATCTGTGCCTTGTGGTAACCCCAGTTACATCTTGCTTCCCAACATATGGTGAGCATGAATAGCATTTTTTTTGGTTGTATTTGAAGTTATTAATTTCATCAGGTCTATATGTTAGCAATTATTCATTTGTATGTTACATGTTCTCATAATAACTGCATCTTGTGCTTATGTTGTCTATTTTTGTTTTGTGCTTCCTGATGTGTTTAGGTTATTCCTGATGCATTAACAACATTATCCCAATACTTAAACCATATGGTGCAGGCCTTTTCACATGATAACAGAGAACAAGGATGGAGTAAACATTATTTAGGGTATTATTATTTATATGTTCCATCGCCAGTCATAATCCATACATGTCACTCCTTGTTTGGGAAGCTCTTCCATTTCTAAACAATACTTATCACTTTTCGATCTGCTTACCACTTCAAACTTAGTGAAATACCACTAAGATCATGTTCAAGATTGAAACAAGTATTGAAAATTAAGAAAGTACAGAACCAGATTGTACACAGCAATCTGACACTATGTTTCTTTATGAATGTTAAAACAGTCAAAATCAGAACATTACACCTTCTCTCAAAACACATATATTAAGGTACAACCATTGTTTGTAGACTTGAACTCAGAGAGTACTCAGCAAGCCCAAAATGTTCAACTTGGAAAAACACAACAAAAACTTGGCAACTTAGAAAGTACTAAAATTATAAACTCTTAAAAATATGTTTTTTGTAAAATTCAATTAAAAAGTGTATTAAATTAAAATTGACACCTCGAAAGAGAAAATTCATGGTTTTATAGCAAAAATAGGTGAAAATGCATTTTAACCAATGGTTTACTTGTATCGACTTTTTACCCACATTTTTTTGTGCCTATAAAAATGTGAGTCAAACTTGTGAAAAATTGCCCGGCAAAAAAATAGAAAAGAGCTCAGCAACTCGGAGAGTACTCACAGAGTTTGCAAAGTATGGCTACAACTATCACACAAGCAATTATAATTCAATAAATCTCTATTTTGATAGCTATTTCATGTATGGTCTATCATAAATAAAGAGAAATGCCTTAATGTAGAATAAAAAAAATGGACCAAAAAGAAATAAATGCATTCTAGAAAGGAACATTACATACTTATGTGTCATGCTTCTATTCCTCATCTTAACATATAAGTTATTGCTTTAATGTTAAGGGATATATATTGATATTGCACAAATGTTGGGACAGCCCAATCTATCCTTTACATTTACAAGTGATGCAAAAAGAGGATGAGGGATAATCAAAATTATGAACCTTGTCAATTTCCAGCTATAGATTATGTTATTGCGAGTTTTAGTTCAAATTTGCAACTTAATGGAGAATAAGGGTTATAGAAGCTAAATAAATCAGAAGGAGAATCAAGAGATGGTTTGGAGATCATCCAATAGGAAGAATTTGGTTAAAACTATCATTGCTTGAGGACAAGCAATTTTGGGAAGGGCAATCTGTCTTGTCCATGCTATGACATTAGACCCAACATTGAACAAGTCTAAACCCTAGGCAAAGAATTGTCTTAGATAAGATTTCACAATTTTTCCAAATGTTATAGCCAATGTCAACAGCAAGACAAAGGTATTAAGTTCAGGCTGTTAACGGGGTTTTGCTGACCGGGTCTGCCAACAGTCATAAGTTGTCACCAGGTTCTGAGGATACCGGCCAACTCCGCCTGTAAAGGTTGTCTGGGGAAATTAAATTCCCTGGGCCTTCAAGCACCTAGGTGTCAGGTCATGACGGCGCAGGGCTCGGTTGGGAGAAGTGACTATTTTCGAGGGGGATAGCTGGTTTCTTCAACTCATTACTTTCGGAGATTCAATACAGTAAGGTTTCCCCTAGCATTCTACACTTTGCAAATAAAATGAAAAAGATCCTGCAGGGTTAGAAATATTTCATCTAACTATAGTCATGCTGAAATGTCTGGAACATCAATAATACTCTGATAGACTACACTAAATACCAAAGAAGTACATAACCATCAGCTAGCATTTTATCAGTAGCGAGAGTAAAGAGGTCGTTAATCTACTTTAACATATCAGAGTAGAAGACATAAAGAACATTAAAACATGAAATACCATTAACTCAGAAGCAGGAATACCAACAACGTCATTGCCAAGAATTCTTCCTTCTTTATTAATGTTCCTTCCAGCAAGCACTGGTGCGTGATACAATGGTGGCTCCAGGGGAGCATTTGACTATATAAAACCAGAACAATGGAGCATTGAGCTCTGCAAGTTAAAATCAGAAATCACTTTTGCTATTGCTATGGACAACAAAATCATCAATTTTGTCGACCCTTGGAAATGGGCCAGCCTAGCTATTTATACAACTTTTCTAACCCTAACCCTATTTTACATCATGCTTCAATAAAATACAATATCTGGGGGCCGGTACTACCTGCGCCACCCTACAAGAGACCTTGAGATGGAATAGGTCTGACAAGTTAGAAGAATAAGACAAGAATATACAGTGGAAGAATCAGCCTCGAGAAGAGAGCCAAAAAGGAGAAAGAAGAAAGTAGGTCCCCCAGGGATCGAGGATACATGCCTCATAAATGGGAAATGCGGTGCTTTGTCACCAATGTGGTAGGTGTACCTTTGAATGGTGCCTCGAGAAGACCATCCTGTCAGAAGCCCAACTGTTAAGTTGACGCCTCCTTGATGTTGCCAACCACCTTCTGACATGCTTTTATTAACCGCTTCTAAAAGTGACCGTTTGGCCTCAGGGACTGGGACACAGATCACTTGAAAGAATACAAAATTTTGGATCCAGGACTCCGGGATCCGGGAACTTATGTCCCTAAAAGAATAAAGAATACTGAAAATTTGAATTTTCCCTGGCCTCCGGAGAAAGCTCAAGGTTGCTTATTATCATTGAAATCCTGGAGGAGACGAGAAATGCCATCTTCATCTATATCTTTTAGGCTGGCCCTCTGGTGCTTGGCCACTTCAATTTGTTTCTCCAGGTCCGGAACATTTTCTTTAAACTCATCGGCCATTCTCGCCGCGTCATGACCACTAAGTATCATGCGGGTTAACTTTGCCATCTGGGCCCCATCTATCCCCTCCGGGGATTGATATCGGGACTGCATTATTTCATCAAAACTCCCCAAAACTGTATCTTCAGGGATACATGTATATGTGCTAAGGGGATCAGCCCCATAAGTCTTTAGTACAAATGACTTATATAAATTGGAAGAATACTTCACCGCATTTACCTTATCTTGTAAGGACCCTACCAGTTGCTTGGTTACCTCCAATGTGAGGTCAAGTCTGGAGTGCTAGGTTCTTACAAAATCAAATGATTCATCCTCCAGAATTCCAGATTCAAAAATCATATCTTCTCCCAGGGTAAGGAGCTCTTCGAGCTCCACCTTCCATGCCTGGTAATTCTCGGCATCACCCTCCCATAGTTCAATAAGAATCTCTGCCTAGTGAATAACATGTTGGGTCGTGTATAGATCTGGGAGGGTGGATACCAGGAAACGTCAGGTGTTTCCTATTTGCAAGGCGACCCATTCATCCACTGCCTGAGCTTTCTTCTTCATTACTCGTAGGGAGTCTATGTCACTCTGTGGTAGATCTTCTGAGGTGGAGGCCTCCAGAGGAGTGGCGTTAATGGGTCATGCCAGCTCAGTGAGAAACCCTATAAGGTTTGCGTTCTTTTCCTTTTCAGCTTTGAGCCTCTGGCCTCTTTCTCATATCAGGCCTCCACTGCCCTTGCTGCCTCCTTCAGCAAGTCTACCTCACCTTGCTTTCCCCTTTTACCTAGTGATACCTCTGCAACATTGTAGTCTCTGGGGTTCGCGGTTGCTTCATTGGCATCTTGGGGAGGTGTTGCCACAACGGCAACTGTTTCTCCGCCCGGCCCAGTTCGGAGAGTGTGAACTGTCCAGACTTTCTTGGCCTTTGGCAGGGCTTGGACTTGGGCCATCATTTCAGCCAGGGAGAGAGGAATCATGGGAGCAGACTGAGCTTTCCTTTTTCTGCTTTCTACCAGCCACTGGGGAGGCGGGGGTGGCTTTTCTGCAAGAATATGTTCCCTTAGATCTTCCCTGGTGTCCTGCAGCTATTGCTCCTCAGTGGCGTGGGCCTCATCTGTTCTTCTCCCTGCCCCAACTTCTTCTACAACAACATTCTCTTCATCAACCTCTAACTCCTCAGCCTTTTCCTCTGTATCTATTTCTTTATCTGGACCCTGGTAGGCTTCCTCAGGGATTTCTTCTTTACGCTGTTCTTGTTGCTCTTCTTCTACTGCCGAGGCTTCTTCTTCTACCGGTATATATTTTGGCAGTAGGGGAGGTGTTGGGCCGAGATTCAAAGTTTGGGCCGCAGTAATCACCTACCCGAAAGTTGTTCCCAGGAGTGGCCCTTGGAACGTGGCGGCTGGGGTTACAATTATTCCCGAAGGTCTGGTTCCCCCAACAGATTCCATTTGTTCATCCTATTTTTGTTGGTCCACTCCCGGACCTTGCATCGCTTGCGCCCTGAAGGCAATCTCTAGTTCTAGCTCTTCTTCTTCTGCCTGCCTCTCTTCTCCCTGTGCAGGCTCTTGTTCAATATCTTCTTGCTCTACAGCCTCTTATTCTGCCCCCGGGACCTCTGTCTCCATTTGGGTATTTTCCCCCTGTAAGTTCCCGAACTCGTCGGTTGCAAATACTTTAAATTATTCTTGCAGAGGGGGACTAGCTGGGACTTCTGCAGGTGTTGTTTCCTTCTCCAGCTCCGGGGAACTGGAAGAGAGGATCTCTACTTTTAGGGCCTGGGACGTACCCAACCCCGGCTCTGCCTTAGGCTTTTTATTAAGCCTCTTCCTTCTACGGGTAATCAAAGGTGGCCCGGCGTCTCTTATTGCCGCCGCTTCCATGGGATCCACCCTCGTTGCCTTCATCATTAGGGTTGCCCGGTCATAAGTGGTGGGGTGGCCAGCCTCGTTATTAATTGCTCCCTCATCTGCTAGGAGGCTGCCACCGACTGCTTTATTTGCTCTGTAATGGGGACTTCTTACATAGAAGGGGTCGTGTCTATTCTTTTTCCCTTATCTGCTCCCTGCGAAGAAGTCCCGGCCCGTGGGGTCATTTTCGGTACCGGCGGCGGGGTTAACTTTGGCGCCGGTTGGGCTGCTTAGCGAATACTCCTGGGGCACATCTTCTTAAAATAGGTGTGGCTTCGCTCAACCACCTCTCGAGTAAAGTCTTCAATTGTAGGCCCTTCCTGGGCGTCCCAATTCACTGGTGGAAGAGCTATTTTATCGATCCCCTTGGCCTTGTACTGGGGGTCGATGGTGGGGGCAGCATCTAAGAAGTCCGCCAGGAATCTCTGAAGCTTCAGCCTCTGCATCATACTGGCCATCATCCTGACATAGTGCCAGCTCCGCACCTCCATGTCATCCTAGAAATCTGCCCAGAAGTCCTCTATGTGAGTGTGGTGGGGCTCCGAAGCCCGGGGTAGTGCCATTGCTATCTTTCCATGCAGATAAAAAAAAATTTGCGCTAAATAAAATTCCTATAAGTTATAACTTTTTAACTCATTGTCCGCCTCCTTTGCGGCAGCCAGGCTACATGTGTAATTCCCATAGGTGATTGGGAATGGATATTGGGTATCTTTTTGAGGGCAAAGAGGGCATGCATCTCCATGATTTTCCTGCAATACTCCAACAGCTCGATCTTGTCCCCACAGTGCTTGGGAAACAAGTAGGGTTTCCCGGAGAAGTCGATGACCCTAATGTAAGTGTGCTGTTGGAACTAGATGTAGTAATGTCCATAACTATGGACCAAGTTCATCGCCTCCAAAGACATGCGATATCCGGCGTCCCTGGTGGGTGTAAGCAGATGGTAGTAAACGAATGCATTGTTTACCCGACAGAAATTGGGGAAGCTGGCCTCCCATTGAATTTGCGGGAAATGGTCCCACGGTTCCTTTTGTCCCAGGCCAATCCAGAGAACGCCGTCTATGAGTAGACCATGGGCGTGGGGCCTTTCTTGCGCTAGGGCCCAGAAAACATAAGAACTCATATAGAACTTCTTCCTCCTGTCTAGTTGGAGGAACTGGGAGTCGACGTGGTTGGAGATTATTGTCACCCAGTCGAAGAATTCTCCCTTGGTGGAGATTCTGAGGAGGAAATAGTACATCCATCTAGAAAAATCCTGGGTGGAGGGCTGCCCAAAGACCTGGGCCAATGCTATTATCCCCATCTGAATGCTCTCTTTAAACTCAGAGCAGGGAATCTCTATCTTCATTCTTTTTGGGTCCCTCTTCGGGGCCTTGAGCCAATGGGTATTCATGTATACCCGGGCGGCATCCTCTAGCTATGTAAATTGAGCCAAGGCATCAGTCCTTGTAACCACCGTGGCTCTGTCAAATTGTGGGATTCCCAGGCTCGCCTGGAATGTGACTGGGTCGAGGGACACCAGTGGAGTGGGGTATCCTATGGGCTCTGTGGCCGCGAGCATAACGGCCCAAACAGAAGAGTTGTAGTTGGTTGCTAGTGTTAAGATAAGCTTCAGAGATTGCATGGAGCACAGAAAGCAAGCCACCCAGAGGATTCCAGAGTTCCTGATGTTGATTTCTAATTGATCTCCAGCCTGTCGCTGGATGTGCATTATTTTCACCAAGGCCTACATCTCCACCCATGTTTCGACGCTGGTGTCAGTTATAAGCTTAACCTTGGACTCAATCTTTGATCCCATGATGACATTGTTCTGTACAAATTTCATTGTCAGGGGCATCTTCTCCAGGGCCTTCTCCATTTTAGATTTTACTGCAGCCCTGGCTTCTGCTGCGGCAGGCAGCTCTGGATTTCTGGGTGGAGAAGATGCGGACGCTTCAGACATGTTTGGAAGATAGACTCCAGGGATCTGCAAGGAAAAGAGACCGTCAGAACACATTTATCAAAATAATTATTCTGGGGTCCATAGATCTTACCACAGTGATGCTTGCCTTCCTGAAAAGTTAGTTTCATGCAAAGATAACCGAAAAGCAAAATACACCGTAAACTTTAGATTTTCATTAAACATCCGTGTTCGGGGTTTTTATCACACTTGGTAAAGACACGGGATGGATAACAGTAAGAGACCCGGGGCCCAGAGAAATAACCATTGGTGAGGACGTGTAAAAATCCAAGTCATCAAGCCCATGTGGGCACCACGTGCGTAGGTATTAAATGGAAGTTATGGTGATGACGGCGGATCCAACTGTCTGAACACACGAAAAGTGGAAGCCACTTGGCTGGAATTGATTGTGCGCATGGGACATAAATGAGGGTCTGACAGACCTCGTGGAAGAGAGAGAAAACTATCTGTTTGAAACCGGCCGAGAGCCGAGTTTCAAACAGGTGGTTTTCTGTCCCGAAACAAGCTCAAGGGCAGAAAACCAGCAACACAAGTGACTCGACCAGCTCGTCGAGCCACCTGAAAGGATATACATGAAAATGGAAGGATATATTCACCAGACTATACACAAATATAAACATATATACATAGATATACAATGCGGGAAGATGCCCACAGAAAACCAGATAAATCAGAGCATATATACAATTATTTACACATTTTACAAATGGAGCACTTCTGCACAGAGGGCGGACAAGCCTCTAGCAGAGCTGACCCACCAACGGGCGGTAGGACTAGAAAATAGAAAACCAGATGGAATAGACGACAAGGCAAACAAGAAAAACAAAACCAAACAAAATGAAAGAAAACCAGAGAGGAGAGAACGGAAAGACCAACCTGAGAATGCAGAAGGTGGAGGAAAGGAGTTACCGCGGAAGCTCTGCAACAGCTTGAGTCGCCAAATGGTCAGAATCACCACCACAAAGCACTCACAATTGCCTGAAAGTGACTGGAAGTGTTAAGCGTTGATTATCATAAACTCTCTGTAAATGCTCTGTTAATCACTTTGAAATCACTCTGTTAATCGCTCTAAGTGCTTGAAAGTTTTAATCGCGGTAAATGTGAAAATGACAGATAAGTTCTATTTATACCCACGGTAAAAAGGTAATCCTCCTCCTTCTGGCAATCTCTGGACAAGAAAACCTCTGGACTCCGGGCCCGAGGATTCCCGCAATGATATCCTTAAGAACATCATGGCGAAGAATCCTGGAGTCCAGAATCTGGTTCCCAATGAAGGACAACCTCCGGGACCGGAGGCGAAAGCCAAACAACAGAACACCACACCAGGGAAAAAAACCCCGAGGAAAGAAAACAAGAGGGAAGGAAAGACAAGGCAAAGCCACAAGCAAAGAAACAAAAGAATAAAAAAGGGGGACCCAACATTTTGCACACAAAATGTAGGGACAGGGATGCAGGGCATAACACAGGCCACATCTATTAAAGGAATATTTATAGCTAAAATTAGTTAGTGATTTACTTGAGCAGAGCCAACTCAATAAATATAGAGGGCCAACTGATTCATAGGAAGCCAACTGGAGTTTACCATTTCGGCACTTCCCTTCATTATTATTGATCATAGGTAGAGAATGAATTGAACTATGATGGGGCTCAGGATAACATCAATTAAAATAAACAATGCAACAATTGAATTAAGGAAAAGAACTAAGGTAAGTGATCCCTCAAGAGGTGTGTTGCAACCTAATTGATAACCAATGATTATCGGTGGGACATCAATGAAGAGTCCTAACCCTCATGAAGGGACAACCATTCCAAAAGACACACCATTTGAGGATAATGATAGGATATTAAACCAAGATAGGCAAAAACAAGTGGGGGTGGGAGGGAAAAACGAGCATTCAATTTGATTGAAGAATACCAAAACTCAAAAATTAATATAGAAAATAGTAGAATATTTATTAATGGTGAACCGAGAACCTCATCCTACATCAAATTAAGATAGAAATATAAACACTTCATAACCTTAGATTTTATTTTTTAAATCTTTCCCTTACAACACTACAAGTTTTCAATTTCAATTAGCTAAAATAGGTGTTCTCTGCTATGATACAAAAATTAAAGCCAAACATAATCAATATCTGAATGACTCACTTAGACAAGATCTACAGGCTAATTTCATCTAGAAGTTATCATAATCGTTATCAGCAGCAAATATGAGGATTAATTGAAGAATAAAAGAAATTGAAATGATATTCTTATTCAGATGCTTTTGTAGTATTCAATTTTCTTCTTGTGACTGCAGGGATGGAATGAACAACCATTCTTGGCAACTGTTTGCTAAGTTCCAGTTTCAGATTTATTTTCCAGCTTTAAAGCATTCTGTTTGTAGCTATTGAAAATGAGGTTATGAAGTTTTTGTATGGATCAAGTATTGATTCAGAATGGTAGTTCCAATATACTGAATGGATAAATGGATGCCAGCGAATGGGTACAGCAAGAGTAAATTGAGTTCCCGATAGTAAGAATCCATATGGTAGTAGCCATAGTTCAAAATATCGTTATCGACAACTTATCGCGAAGGGCAAAAAAAAATATCGGGAAAAAATTAGAGAAAAATTGGAAACTTATCAGCAAAAATATTGGGAACTTAAAAAATTGCTTAAATTTAATCTGAAATGCATTTTTTTGCAAATTGCTCTAAAACGCTGTAAATCACATTTTTTCCTCTCCCAAAAACCAATTTGCAAACAAGAAAATGTGAAATAACTATTTTTTGGGCCATCAATCCCTATTAGCAGACTGTGGCAGATATTTTGGTGAAATATCGCCGATATTTTGGCGATAAGTTCATGTTTTTTTGGTGATAAGTTTGAAACTTATCTGTGTTATGTACTCCGCGATAAATTTACGTGTTTTATCACGACCTCCAACTTATTGTGATAAGTTTACTTATCGGTGATATATCTGCCATATTTTAATCTATGGTAGTAGCCATTGAATTCTTTTCCTCCATCCGCTTGTCATGCCCTTGGCACTGGATCTCTGCTTATTCTACTTTTATGAGGCACATTGGAAACCCATTTGAGAGACCTTAGCTTGAACAATTGGAATATGCAAGGTATCAGGACCTCTTTTAGTATTTATCTTTTTTCCAATGCAGGACTCAGAGCAATTGTATGCCACTAGCAATAATTTGTAACTGTAAAAAGGTTTTCTTATTTTATGTTGCATTACTTTCAGCAACCATTCATCAGATTCATGTGGATTCATTCTCATTATTGGCATTGGTATGGACTCATAAAACTTGTTTCAGAAACAAGATCATTGTATTGCAGCACTATATTTAATTATGGCCTTGTGGTTTATCATCATATTTTGTATTGATATGTTTTTTTTGTTTAACATAGTTGACTATCCACTTCGAGAAACTTAAACCCATATAGATGGTTTTAGAAAGCACCTGAGAATGTTGTTGATACACTTGCAAAGATATCCATCATTTGATATCTCTTTATTTTGTTGGACATATTGATAAAAGACATTTTTGATGTAATGAATGAGTTAATCCTTTATTCAAATGAAATCCATGTGTGGTGTTCTAGAAATTGTCTGGTCCTTTGTTAGTATTGCTACAGCAGAGAAGGGTTTATATTGTGAATTATTAAATGTGATCTCGGGCAAAAGACAATTTTATTGTGATTATATAGTACCTGAATTTCTCTTTCCTGTTTTATTAGCATAAGAATTTGAGTGCACGTGCCTCTAGCTATTGTTTATTATGCCTTGGAAACTTTGCATCACCTCATTATAATTATTGTCATTTAGTTGAAAGATAGCATGTCCATTTGTCATATTCTAACCAGTTTGGATCTAAATGTTGTAAGTAGTAAGAAATTTCCAGCCAAAGTGAGGAATGATGCATTGAAGAGATTCGGCCTAAGATTTAACTTGTACTCATAGAGGAGATCATTAGAAACAAAGAAATGAG
>MU224564.1:627212-647527 GCA_018584345.1 Thuja plicata
GGAATGATGCATTGAAGAGATTCGGCCTAAGATTTAACTTGTACTCATAGAGGAGATCATTAGAAACAAAGAAATGAGTTTACCTATTTAGCTAAGAGAAAATGCTTGCCTACCATACTTGTGATTTATCTAGTGCTGAGTAAGAGTAGAATATTGTTCTTAGAATTATGATGTTTTGTTTCTTCGTTTATGTCTTTTCTTTCACCTTTGACTACATTGGTACACTCCACTAGGGTGTGCCCCATTAAGCTTTGTATTCCATTGGGTTACTAAGATTCTATAGAGAGGGATTTTTAGCACAATAACTCACCAGGGACTTGCATGCAGTCTCATCTGGTTTTTGGTCCATCAACATAATGATTTCATGAATTTACCATCTCAAGTTAGGTGATCCAGAGGTTAGATGCATGATTTTTTTTAAGTATGTTTATTATAAAATATTCTATCAAATGCATGTGCAAGTAGCTTTACATTCTGATTTTCTAAGCTTATACCCATTATAAGTTATGACTATTACTTTTTCCAATTGAAATCTTTTTTAGTGTTTCTAGCATGAAGGGGATGCAGGATCAAATTTTCCACCTCAATCCATTTTGACATCTACCATAGGCTATACACCAACATTAGCCACCAACCATGATCCCTCATTTTGAAGGTTCCCTGTAGAAAAATAAAATTGTGAGTTATGGTGCATTTCCACCACAGAACTAACACTGCAAATGCCATAAACACATGTCAAATCCATACTGAAATCAAGGAAACTACCAATAGGTTTTAGAGCTGGTGTTTCTGAATTAGAGCCTTATCAGTCACTTGAATTTTGGAAAATAGTGACTGAATCTACTTTGTATGAGAAGAAACCTCACTCATAAGGGCATGAATCTCTTTTTTCATTTGTTCAAATTTCTTCATAGTAACAATGGCAGTCTGACTAATAGAATTTGAAATAGTATAAGATAGACTACTAGCAATAGAATATGCTCCTGCACAAGATTCAAACACCATAATGACAGGATTTTATTCACCCAAATAGAGTCTTTGACTCTTTGCGTTGAGGAGATTAGTCATTTCTGCTTCACGCCTAGATTAATTAGGTGATTGATATGTCATCTTTAAAAACTGAATACCTCTATCGAGTGTCTTTAGGATCATCATGGATTGGACTAGGTATCATCAAGATCTTAAAGGAAATAGTATTTTTAGCTTTATGGCACAGCGCTTCTCCATATTCTTCAGAAATTTAGTCCCAACAGCAGTAAGGGGGTCATTAAAATGTTTCCAATTGCCTAATACCATAAAAAGACTTTTAAAACCACACAACTCCCCTACTTCTTAGAATGAAACTCATATTAAAACCATCTTAAAGAGAGTAGAAGGGAAAAATTACTCATAATTTTCTGCAACTTGTAGGTCGTGACGTTGATGGACCTCTTGAGATCAAGCCAGAGCCAGCCTTTGCTTCCTGCAAGACCTAGAAAGAACCAGAACCCAAATGAAGGATCAGTGATGAAATCCCTCCCGCCTTCCTCTACCCGCGAAAATGAAAATGCATGAATGTTTTTTCTTTAGTTTTAATTAAAGAACCCAAATGAAGGATCGGTGATGAAATCCCTCCTGTCTTCCTCTACCAGCGAAAATGAAAATGCGTGAATTTTTTTTCTTTAGTTAATATAGCATGCATATTTTTTCTTTAGTTTTAATTAAAGATAATAATGATAATATAGCATGTATGTTTTTTCTTTAATTTTAATTAATGATAATATTTATTTTCATTTATAACAATTATTAGCAATTACACCTTGGTAATGGGTTTATAATAATTATTAGCCCATAAATATTAAATGTTTTAATGAAGTTTGCGTGTTAATTAAATTCTAAAATCAATTAACATTATATTTAATTTTCTATACTTCAATCATAATAAGTTTAATTTATTGTAATTTGTTTTTTGCATAAAATTAATGGTCAACATATAAGTGAAGTTAATAGAAGATATATATTTAAATATTTATTAACTAAATGCATAGAAAAAGGTCAATGATTCATGGAAGCCTTGGGCACTAAAATGGGGCCTAGCAAAGGACCAAAATTGTACATATAATTTATAAGGACAATACAATTCTAACAAGGGTTTGAAACCAAAGACCATCCATAGAAACAAGACTAAAGGAGTGAGGAATAAAAGAATTATCCTTGATCAGAACGCAAATTTTTATATTCATGAAGCTCCCTTAATCAAAATCATTTACATGGTGGAAAAAATCTCAAAAATAATTCCCAATTTTTTTAAGGGTTGTTAGATCTATAAATTAATTATATTACATGAGACTATTTTAAAATGATTTAGTGATCCTTTGAAATTTCCATTGGTAAGGTAGAATAAACTTTGTATGTAGATTACAAAAAAAGAGAGGAGGGATTATGAATTAAATATGTTCAATGATTCAACAAATACATTTTTCCAATCTATTTTATATATTTATATCTTCTTCTTAATTGAGAAGTTCTTATAATGGTAATCATCCTTTCAGTATGTTAAAGAAGACATGAAAGTTGTAGGAAGACACACAAGGTCTTCGTGAAGTGTCCTACATCAAATACATAATTATTAGTTTAACATTCATTCTTCATCCTATGATTTTAAAAATGTTGTATAGATCATCAGTAACATGGAAATCATACATATCAAGTGCAGAAATGGGATTGGGAACGTAAAAGCCCAAAAAACATCATCAAAATAACCCAATTAACCAATTGAGCAGGAACAACAACCAACTACACAGAATAGAGGACCAACTGCATGGGAAGAGAGGACCAAGTTCACAGAACCTATCCAAGTTCATAGGAAGCCTGGCCAAGTGTGCAACTTGTCATCAGAGACCCATAATGGACTAAAAACTTACAAAATTGAAAACTTTTGAACAAACTAACCATTTAGGACTTAATATTCATGAAATTAGAATTTATTTTATGTCATTTAGGAATGATTTAAGTGAATTGACACCAATTTCAGAACCCCTAATTATCCTTTGTGCAGATCGATTGATTTTGAAACAACTTAACCAAGAAGATAACCAACAAACCCTAAACTAGTTTGATGTTCATTTTAGGCTCCTAAAACAAGTTGTGTGCATGTTCATTTAAAAGTCATTTTCCACTTAATCACTGATATTTGACAAAATTGAATCAATTAAGACTCCTACTTAGGCTAGATTGTGAACTTGAAACGAATTGAAAGCTGAAAACCAATCAATTAGCCTTGCATTGAATCCTAAAATAGGTGAAGTTTATTTAATTAAGAGAACCAAATTGAAATGTGAGGTTCATTTTAGGTATCTAAACTGAAATATTTGGTCATTTTGCCCGATGACCAAATTGGTCATTTTACCCGATGACCAAATTGATCATTTATTTAGCCATTTTACCCGATGACCAAATTGGTCATTTATTTAGTCATTTTAGTTGTGATTTTACCCAATGACCAAATTGTTCATTTATTTAGTCATTTATATTTTTGAATTGCAAAAGATGGGTAGAACTTGATCAGTTTTAACCACTTGACTTAAAATTTTAGTCACGTGACTAAAAGTTTTAGTCACCTGGTCATTTATTGCCCAAATTCTACTAGTGCTACCAACCCACTCTCCTTTAACTTCTCAATAATATGGTGCATCTGGTCTGCCTTCAATCTATTCTGGAAGTTCTGTATATCAAAGAAATTCAAAGAAGTGTTTGTAATCTTATGCCAATTTGATGTGATGCCATTCATCCCATCGAATCCCATAAATCTCGTAGCCATACTTCAACTGATCTTGACTAGGGATTGGGGATATCTCTTAAGAACATAAGAGCAAGGGATAACTACAGTCAAGTGCTTCAGATTTAGACAATCAAATAGATGGTAGATCCTACTTGTGACCTCGCTGATTTTATAACTTTTGAATTCTTACCATTTAACGACCGACTTCCCGCGCCACACGAATGAAAAGACTAAGACATTAATGGAAAAGTCTGCTATAGAGTAAAATGGCTTTATTTGAATTAATTACTTTTACTCAAATGGGCCGTTAAGAAAAATAATTTCACTTTAGTAACCGTAACGGTAAATTTCTCGAGGTAGCAGAAAATTACTTTTTCGCTTCCCTTTCGGCGGAGAAATGCCTCAAGAGTGCTCTCTACTCAAAAATCCACTGAGGGAGAAATTTAGCTCGTTGAGATGTTAAAATGGAATGTCTTGAATTCATCTGATTTCTTTATTCCCTAGATCACTCATGATATTGATTCTTCTTTAAAGTCCTTTCATAAAATCATTTGGCAGAAAATGCACTCCGTAGGTAGAAACCTGCCTGTTGGAGTAGCGGAGAAGTCATTTTATGCTTTTTCGCCAATAGGATTACATCTAGAATTCTTCCTCATTTAGTCATTCCTTTTCTTGGAATAGATTTAATCTGAGTGCCTAAAGCTTTCTTATTCCCAAATCCCTCTTTTCTGACTTCCACTGACCTTTGATACTCTAAGTTCTGTCTGTTGTGGAAAACACACTCTGCAGGTGATTTTTCATCGAGGAGAAGCTCAGAAACAATTTTCCACCATGTTGTCGAAGGGAATTATTTAAGGAAAAAAACTTCAAGTACATATAAAATCAATGTTAGAATCCTTCGAAACATGACCTTTATCGGATTTGAGAACTTAACTTACCCAAAGAAACATGATTTTAGAGGCTAATTCCTCCTGGCTCACAGAAGAGAAGGCAATTTTAGGGAAATCAGATAAAGGTCTCCTATCCTAAGAGGATAGCTAGGCTTAGACTCAGGACTTACGCGAAGTTTTTTTTAAGACTACTAATACACATCAAACATCCACTTTGTCACAAAGGTATGCAGACCAAAAGTGGGGCAACACACCTGATGCAAAGTGCACTGCAAGAATCCAGTGTGGGCTCCAACTACTTACCACATCTTCAAGGTTCCTTCTTTGAAAATCCAACTCCAAAAGAGTCTTCTTAGGTTGTCTCCTAAATTTTCAAAGGGGTCAATACACTCCCTCTCTTCTATCTTGTCTCTCCAATGTAAGAGATAGAATACTGCAAATTACTCTTTAGGGACACCTTCCCTAATTCAAACACCAAGGTGAAAATTTTCACCAGAGACTTAGAAATCCCATTCCAAGTGATTGAAATTTTCAAATAGACCCCAAGGATCAAGAATCCCTCAATGGATTTGGTCTTGTAGACCCAAAGGTAGTCGAATCCCAAATGGTCTAGGATTCCTTATAGCCCTAACTAGAGGGTTTTTTCAGACTTGAATTTTGACTATGGAAGGATCTGACTAATCTAATTGGGTTTATAGACACCCTTTATGGATTTTGTAAACCCCCCAAAGCTGTAGTACCTCACTCCACTCCTGAACCCCTGAACTCTCACAAAGCACACATGCCTAATTAGTTAGTTTAGGTGTGGTTTGTTAAGAAAGTGTTAGGAAATGGGTTCATGGATTAAATGAAGAGATTTGGATGGATTTCCCTACCCAAATTGGTCTATAAAAACTCTTGGTTTGATCCCCCCAAGCATATATTGCACATTCATGTGACTGTACCAAAAAGCCAGGCTAATTACATAGAGATAATTAGCCTAGGGCTTGGTCTCATAAATAACAGGACTAACTTTGAGTGCTTGAACCTTAGGATTCTTAAAGATTGTGATCCTAACTTGTATTTTCCAAGTGGCCAAGCAGATCCACTTGATAAATCTCAAGTTAGGATCACATCTTTGTGACTGACCCAATAAACCTTATTTTCTCAGACATCAAGAATGTAAAATCAATAACTCTTAACAAACTTAACAAAAACACTTCAAACCAACTGGAATGTTTTAGAAACTCAATACATCACAAACTTCTATAGCTAGATCCATAAGATGAATCCATACCAGGCCGTACACTATCAAAATGACTCAAAACACTCTTATATTTCCTTGCTTAAACAACCAGCTCCATACACAGTCTGTTCTTCCTCTCATGGAAGGAATAATATCTCCTAATAGCATCATCTAATAATTTCAGATTCTTCAGAGAGTGGGTGAGATCGGTTACAAAGAAGTGTTCATACTCTGAGCAACATTTTGCAAAAGTTGCTCATGCAACATTTTGCAAAAAGACAACTTTTGGCAATAAGTGACAGAGTTGCTAATTTGGGCAAAAGCCAACCTTACTGACCTCCCAAGGTGTGGGAGAGGTTCAAAACATGAATAGAACCTAAACTAAGGACTTAGAAACATAACTTCTAACCAAACACTAAAATCACCAACTAACATGGTTTAACCATGGTTTCAGGAACCTAGGTTTATAACTTCACCTTAAGTCCTTCACCTTACATCATAGACCCACACAAACAAACACACACAAGGGTGATCTCATGGATGCACCTTATTACAAACACAAAACAAGAAAATTAAGATCTTCAGGAGGTGCCATGCACCAAACCTGAGAGAGAGAGAGAGAGAGAGAGAGAGAGAGAGAGAGAGAGAGTTCCTACTCTCTCTCTCTCTCCTAGGTATTATTGTTATACTACAAATATTAATAAATAATTAATACTAATATTATACTATTATAAAATAGATAAATAAATAATAATATAATACTAATATTTAAATAATTATATAATACTAATGCTATTACCATCTAGAGAGAGAGGTAGTAGGAACTCTAGAGAGAGAGAGTTCATACTCCCTCTCTCTACAGCTCCTACTATCTCTCCTAGGTATTATTGTTATACTACAAATATTAATAAATAATTAATACTAATATTATACTATTATAAAATAGAGAAATAAATAATAATGTAATGCTAATATTTATATAATTATATAATACTAATGATATTACCATCTAATATTAATATTAAAAAAAATGAAATTTATAATATATAAACTAAAAATATAAAATCATAAAATCGAAAAAACTTGAATCATAAAATTGAAAAGAGGTTTGAACTCAAAATGTTGTATTAAGGCAGGAGATATCAAATATACGATAATATCAGATATACGATAATATCAGATATATGATTAGGCTTGGTAGTTGCTTTGGGTTTTGGCTTTCCAATGCCAAATGTGGATCATCAACCCAAATGATGTGTTCACCATATTTCCTTTGATCTCCACACTTAGACAATGTAGCTGACGACCTTTTTTCACCCAAAATTGATGAAACAAAAAGGGTTTCTTAAAGACATTATCAGCTTTCCATCAATATAATTGTTGTCAGAATTTGAGTTCAATAAATAATTATTACTTATTTTCCAGTTGAGTTATCTCTAAAGTCCTGATTGACAGACTGATTGAAAAACAACTATAACTTTCAAACGGTTTAACCTTTTTGAAATCTGAAACATGCGTCACATTCTATGCTTCACCTACTATAAGAAAAAAAAGTTTGCAATTTTGTAAAGTTTAGAATTAGTTAAGGTGGTAAGACATGAGATTTTTTTTTATTTTGAATAAGTTGTAGCAGAAAATTCATAATTAATTATTTATTTGGTATAAAATTACACAAAAATGTGTCACATCCAGGCATGAGTCTACTAATTATATTTAGAATCTTGTGAAAATATATTATCATATTACTATGATTAAGGTGGTCACACATACACGTACTTTTTATCTTTTTTCCTGAAATTTTTGTACTACTGCAGTGAAATCTAAAATATTGAAAAATTAGATTAATTTTTTTTTAGACAAGGGCTAGTAGTTTAGAAACTACATTCAATTTCCTACATATTCTATTTTTACAAGTTTTTCACATAAGGTTGATAAGATGTTCAAATTTTTACGTCAAGTTGACTAACCCTAATTTTCTGATTTTTCATTACCACTTAAGGGCATAGCTTGGTATACCATGATCCTGCACATACCCATTAGGGCATATGGACAGAGAATTACTAAAGTGGTTACTGGTATTAGAAAATTTGGAGGTACTTACAGTGAGGAAGAAGTGATTGTGAAGATACTCAGATCTTTGACACCTGCATATAGATCCAAAGTACAAGCTATAGAGGAGATTATACCTTTGACACCAAAATTTACCAGAGAGATGTTGATTGGAAAGCTAACTACATTTGAGGCCACAGAATTGGGAGACACTTTACCTAAAGTTGAGTCAGCATTCAAGGCAACCGCGCACAAGAACAAAAATACCTTATCTGGAAATGCAAGCACCAGTAGTAATGATCTAAGAGAAGAACTTAGAGCCTATGTAGATGAATGGGAACAGATACAGGAAGAAGAAAGAAAGCTAGATGAAGTTGTGGAACTAATTGCTAGAAGATAAAAGAGAGGTAAGGGAAAGTTTTAAGGAAAATTAACTTTGAAATGTTTTTATGTAACAATATTGGTCATTTTTCATCTAGATGTCCTACAATAGTTCCAAAGCACAAACCTATGTTTTTCAAGTCTAAATACTCAAAAGACAAGGAATGTTATTATGCTAGTGAGGGTATATCTGATGATGATGACTATGATGAAATTGGATTTATTTCTATTAAGGATGATGAACCTATGAATGAAGAAAAATCCTTAGTATCCCGAGTTGAAAAGAAATCTGAAGCATTTGACAATTTCAAGTTATTTAAAGAAAAATTTGAGAATGAATCTGATTTGAAGATAAAGTGTTTGAGATCTAACAGAGGAGAGTTTACATCAGATCTATTTAATACATACTGTGAAGAGAAAGGAATATACAGACAGACATCAACCCCTAGAACTCCACAACAGAATGGGATAGCAGAGTGAAGAAACATAACTTTATTAGATGCTGCAAGGACTATGTTGCTAGAAGGAAATGTGTCACATGTTCACTGGAGAGAAGCAGTTGGGACTGTTGTGTACACACTGAACATAATTCAGATAAGAGATGGTACAAGTAAGAATCCTTATGAATTATGGTTTGATCATACACCTACTATAAAATATTTCATAATATTTGGTAGTAAATGTTCTGATTAAGTAAAAGTAGGATTTGAAAGGTCCTGAAACCTTGTACAAAAGATCAGAAGATAAACAAAGTTGATCAGTCTTCAAGGAGAATCAAAAAAAAGGAAAAAGGATCCCTTGGCATTACAACAAGAAACACACATAGAAAATCATATAAAAAGGTAGCACAACAAAAAAAGACAGCCCAAAAGAGAGAGACAACTAGCAATTATCCCTCAAATCTTTCGCATGCTCTGCCAGAAGTTCCATGTTGCCGACTGAGGTCTTCAGTTCTTCAAGTTCTGCATATTTTTTCTTCAGGCTAGCACGGGTTCTCACACCCTCTTTAGAAGTGATAAAATAGGAAATTTTGATGCTAGAAGTGATGAAGTAATATTTCTTGGTTATTCCACTAAGATTAAAGCATATAAATGTTTCAATCTGAGATTGAGAAAGTTGATTGAAAGCGCCAATGTGAGGATAGATGAAAAGTTTCAGATTTAGAAAATAATGTATGATTGTGGTCAAATTACAGAAGTGAAAGAGGTTGTTGTTGAACCTAAAGAATCTTTGATGATTGACATTTAGATTGAAGATGAACAGACTGAGGCTACTGAAACATTGAAGACACCAAGGTATGTTAAGAAGAACCATCCTGAAGATCAAATTATTGGTGACGCAAGTAAATGCATGATAACTAGATCTATAGTTAGAGATGAGATCTTTTTGATTTCACAAGTCGAACTGAAGACTACTGATGAAGCATGTAGATATGAATCTTGGACCAAAGCAATGGAAGAAGAACTTGAACAGATAAAGAAAAACAATACTTGGGAATTGGTTTCAAGACCTAAGAATGAAAATGTGATTGGTACTAAATGGGTTTTCATAAATAAGATGGATGAGGAAGGAACAGTGGTAAGAAACAAAACAAGACTAGTATGTAAAGGCTACTCACAACAAGAAGGCATAGACTATGAAGAAATATTTGCTCCTGTTGTGAGATTGGAAGCTATGAGATTATTTCTTGCTTATGTTGCACATAAAGACTTTAAGGTTTATCAGAAGGATGTGAATTCAACATTCTTGAATGGTGATCTAGAGGAAGAAGTTTACATTGAGAAACCTTATGGTTTTCCTTTGACAAATTATGAAAACATGGTTTGCAGATTGAAGAAGGCACTGTATGGAATGAAACATGCACCAAGACCATGGTATGCAAGACTAGACAAATATATACTTCGTATTGGTTTTAGAAAAGGTAATGCAGACAATAATTTATATTTGAGAACTGATAAAGATGGAATCTTAATTATAGAATTTTTTGTTGATGATATCATTTTTGGAGGCAATGACAAGATGAGTAAGAACTTTGCTAAAGAAATGGAAAATGAATTCGAGATGTCAATGATTGGTGAGATGAAATTTTTTCTTAGATTGCAAATTAATTAGAGTAAGAATGACATTTTTATATCTCAGACCAAGTATCTTAATGGAAATGTTGAAATTTTTTGGAATGGAATATTGTAAACATGTTGGGACACCTATGGTGACTGGAAAAAAACTGACTAATAGTGATGAGACTCAAAGTGTTGTACAGACTAAGTACAGATCGATGATTGGAGGTCTACGATATCTAACTCACACTAGACTAGATATTACCAATGCAGTTGGAATTATGGCTAGATATCAGGCAGATCCTAAAGAAACAAGTTTTGCTACTATAAAAAGAATTTTCAGATATTTGAAAGGGACAATAGAATATGAATTGTGGTATGAAAAATTAGAAGATTTTACTTTGCAGGCTTACACTGATGCTGATTGGGCAAGTAATGTGGATTATAGGAAGAGTACAAGTGGTGGTGCATTTTTCCTTGGCAATAAATTGGTTTCTTGGTTGAGCAAGAAGCAGAACTGTATTTCTCAATCTAATGTTGAGCCAGAGTATGTTGCTGCTGCAATAAACTGTACACAAGTTGTTTGGATGATCAAATACTGAAGGACATTGGAATAATTTTCAAAGAACCAGTGGTTATCCATTTTAATAACACTAGCACAATGAATATGTCAAAGAATCATGTAATGCATTCAAAGACTAAACATATTTCTATTAAGTATCATTTCTTGAGGGAGAAAGTAGCAAATAAAGAGATTAAACTGGAGTATATTAGCACAAAGGAACAGGTAGAAAATATATTTACTAAACCTTTTCCAAAAGATTCTTTTGAATATCTTAGAGGCATGCTTAGGGTGGTGGCCCCTCCCAGTGGTACTTAAATGATGCAGATGTGCAATAGTCCTGTGGATCTAAGAGCTATATCATTCTCTAGACTTGATGTATGGATCTACTCCTTAGGGGGAGTGATCACAGGAGAATACTATGGAGTACATTTGGGTGGTCTTGCACCTGATTGATGGACATGAAGATTTGAAAAAGATACACCTTACAGAATACTAAAGATGAGTTATGGCACCCTTTACCATTGATGCCAAAGAGGAAGGAATCTATGTGAAAATCCCTACTATTTTGAGAGATTTGTGTTGAGGATATTGAGAAGATTGTATTGAGAGAGAGTACTTTTGGGTTGATGCAAATTTATTTTCCCATATGTTTCCATCAATTCAAAAGGGGGATATTGTTGGATGATATCAGTTTTGGTTACTGATCATGTTGTTGATATTCATGTTTTGTCACTGATGTCAACATATATTTTTATGGAGAGGACTGGTTACCTGACTGGAAGAAGTGTACGAACACTGTACAGATGATTCATATTGATCTAAGTTGGATTTATGTAGAAGGATGTGTGTTGACCTTATTCTTAAGGTCTCTTGGCTTTATGTTGCATATTGCGGATGTTAGAGTTGATTTGGTGAAGACTGGTTTCTGGACTGTAACTATGATTCTAGACAGAGCATGTCTCTGTGTTTTTGGTATATCTTTCTGGAGAAGATATTTCAAGTGATGCTAGCGTAATGGTGGAAAATGACATATGTTGGAATAATGGGTTGAGTTCTATTATGGTTTGGTTACTAGTGACATCAGTTGTGGCTTGTATTCTGAAGAAGACCTAATTGTTCGCCGACTTCAGGCATGTAGCATGTGAAATGAATTGTGAGCATGGATTGTGGATCTGGAAACATAATTGATGGATTATATATGATGTTTTCAAGTTATAGGTACCGTGTGTATCTTAGTAAGGGATTAAATAATTATTTGTATATTGGAAAGCCTTAATTGGCCGACCTAGTTAATTATTTGTGTATTAGGAAAGCTTAATTGGATGACCTAATGAATTATTGTAAGAGGGTATATATGAGTGATCTTTTCTTTTGAAAAGATGTGACAAAGATTGAAAAGAAGAAGTGAAAGCTATGATTGTGTATTTTCTTTATACACTTGTTCGGATTGTGAATTCTTGAGGGTGGATTTAACCTTCTTTGGGAAGTGTGCCTTGGCAGTGAGCCTACTATTTCTTTTGACTCCTAACAGCGTATGTCTCCTAACATGGACTATGTACTATAATGTTGTAACAAGCTCCTAACAGGGCTAAATCTTTTAACAGGGATACTATAATCTTAGTACATTATTTTTGGGTGTTAATACCCACTGGGGTTTTACCTTTAACAAGGTTTCCTCAACAATAAATATTGTGTTATGGTGTTGGAATTTACAGTGTTATCATTTACATATGCAGATTTGGTCTATAAAGTTTAAAGTTTAATAATCTAAATCACAATTGATTCACCCCCCCTCTCAGTTGTCTTGTGGACTGTTATTCCTAACATAATTCCCCCTACAGAACTCATGGTGTCTCAGGAACAATAGAAATATCTTCACTACCCCTTTCTTCCTTAAATATTTTCAAAGATGAAGTTTCACAAATTATATTACAACCATGGGCATCATTAAAATTCATCTCTTAAAATGAGAAGGGGAAAGCATTCTCAACCTTCTAAAGGATATAATCCTATTCAACCTTGTAGACTAATAGTTATGCACCATTGTAATCATAAAAATATGCATTCTTTGGTTATGTAGAGTGGAAATTAGCATAATATGATAGATAGTTTGGGTTAATGAATTATGTCCCCAAATTGCATGGTTGCTTAATCTCTTTAGAATTTCTTGGTTTGTGGATGTGTTGCATCTTGTTGAATTATCTCCTTTGGTTGAATCATGTGAACTTATACTTTTTTTCTTGTGACCTTGTACTACCATGAATTGAGTGCATTGAAGCAATAGTGGCTATAGAGACTAATGGTCCCTTGTGTGATGTTCTGACTGTGACAATAACATTGTGAGCCCCTTGATGTTTTGTTGTTACAGCCGGTTAGGGTGACTCTTGATGAAAGTTATGAATTCCCTTGATGTGGGAATAACCTACATGGTTCTGGCTAATCATTCCATGTTCCAGCATTATGTATTGACCCTGGTGCGAGCATGTTGAGTACCCTCGTGAAAGATCAAATAATCATGTTTTGGCCTCATATTTGTGTCACCCATGGTTGTGATTACCCTCATGAGTGTTTTTCTCGTGGTGATACTTCTTTGTATTTTTAGTATGTGTTTGAGGATGTGCTTAAACCCTCCTTTTGACTAGAACCTTTCATGGAGAAAAATATTGCATTGCATGGAAAAGTAAAGGAAATTGTATTGTGAAAGAATATTGATGCATTTATTAAAACCATAGTGATCAATATGAACAAGATCTTAGATTATCCACTGTTTGGTGTGTGTGAGTATGTTCTCTAATTCTAATGAGATGTTGTGTTCCTCAGTACTGTGTGGTGGGTACTCCCTCTTATGTGACTTATTTTGGTCACAATGTTTCATGAATGTACTTCCTGATTGGTGATTGATTTTATTTCTTGGTGGATTATTCCACGTTTTGTATGTGCAAGAATTGAATTTTTGGTATTCTTATGCTTGGATTAGTCATCAAAATTTTTGATCTATCTATTTGTGACATTTTTCACATTTGATTTATTGATTAAGTTCACACATTTTCTGGACTTATTGTTGGAATTGTTGATTCCCTATTTGGGTTTTTCCTTTTCAATTTCTTGGTGACTACTCCGAATGTTTGGTATTGCTACCCAGTCTTGTTTTTTGTGACTCTATCATGTTCAACATGGACCTCTAATAGTATATGAAAGGGATAACATCATAGAGAACATACTATATTGTTCTTGTTGAGTAATTGTAAAGATGATAGTTAGAATGTCTTTTAGTTGAATTATGAGAAATTATTATTTTTCTTATGAAAGGAAGTATGAGTTGTAAAATGGTCTTTCTGCATGTTTTCATTATGTGATTTAAAATATGAACTATATTGCAAATCCTTCTATGTATGGATGTTAATAGATGCATTGTGCAAAGTGACCGGTAGATGTTTACCATGTTTGTGGGATTAGAAATAGCATTATCTTCATGCAAATTATAGAGAATAAATGGTTGATATTTTTGGATTACCTTCATTTGTGTTCTAGTTAGAATCATGATATATGCCAACTTCTATTATTGAGGCACATTTTGTGTGTTCTTGGTTGAGCTTGAATGCTTGCATTGGTTTCTAGTGTATATTATTAGCAAGATTCTTATTTTCTCCCATGCCTGTGTTTCGAGACCTTGAATGTATTCCCTTTTGGCATTGCCATTCTGAATGGTTGGGTACGGAACATTCCACATATGATATTTAATCTTGGTTGTAGGTCATGAGACCATACCTTTCCCTTGTGCTTTCCTTTTTTAGAATGGATGTGGAGGTGCTTAATGAACCTTATGTTTTTGGTTGTTGCTGACAAGTGTTCTTTAAGCCATTGTGGTTATGGGCTCCCTAATCTCCTTGTGTGGGCTGGTGTAGTGTGGGAATAGAGAGAGTCTTCCTTCCTAGTCCTGGACACCTCCTTGGTCATGTCTCTATGTGTGTGTGTGTGTGTGTGTGAGAGAGAGAGAGAGAGAGAGAGAGAGTGTGTGTGTGTGTGTGTGTGTGTATAGTAGTTATGTTAACCCTTCTTGCAAGATTTCATGATGGAGTTAGGTTCTCTAGAGAATTATTGGTGGTGTGCTATTCATAGCTTTTAGTTAGAAGGATGTGGTCTTGGTAGACGTATCTTACCATCCTGAGTTTGGTTATAGATTTGAGTTAAGGATGTTAGTAATAATTGAGAGGGGGGTGAATTAGTGGCCTCAAAAATTAATCCCTAAATCAACCCTTAAAACTTATTACCACTTTTGAACCTCTAGTTATATTCAGTCCTACAAGATGAATGCCTTGAAATACTTATATCAAATTACTACTTGTCAGAATGCTTTGTAAAACCTTCTTCTGTATGTTTATCGATAAGCAGTCTTCCTATTTACTAAAACATAGTAAATAACTAGAGTATACCGATCATTCCAGAATAAATTATGTGAAATAAAAAATAATAAAGCAATGACTCATAAACACATAACACATAGATTTTTAACATGGAAACCCTGTTAAGGGAAAAACCACTGGGATCGGTACCCCAAATTTTCACTCTTCTGAAGTGAGCTCGGTTAAGAGCCAACCCTGTTAAAGGTTACAAACACACTGTTAGGTGTGACCTTGTTAGAAGATTTAAAAGATAGTTTGTCACTTAGTCTCTGGAATCTAATGCTACCATCCTTGATCAAACACTCACTTGGCCTATCAATAGGTATCGGGCATATCCAATGCTACTTTGTATGATCAAACTTTTTGATACTCCTTGGGATGTATCTCAATTACAAAATACTTTTAAGTCCTGCTCGGTTAAGAGACTTGATGCTTCAATGATTTTTGAATTTTCTCGCTACATAACTCAAAATATGTCCTGATGCATCTTATCATATGCAGATATGGACTATTTCAATTTTATATGTTAGGAACTAATAAAAGATATGAGATATAAACATAGTTCCTTACATACCTTTCTTTTCTTAATTAGTGATGGTGGGATCACCTGATCCATTGGATGGGTGACCTCGGCTTCAGTAGCTTCACTACTACAAGTTTCTTCTTTCCTTATCCATGTCTAGTTCATCTATGCTCTAATCTTCTCAACAGTGGGATCAGGTACCCTTGTTTTGCAATCTTTCCTAGTATGACCAATTTTCAAACAATTATAGCAAACTAGGCTTTAATTCATCCAACTCTTAGATTTACCTCTAAAATGTGTCTTTATGCATTTTTCTGGAACATGTCCATACTCACTACAGTAATGACAACTATGCCATGTGTTATAATCCCAATTATAAGTGTTACCCTTCTTTGGTGATTTTGCTTGTGTCTTTGATGTCCATTTTTGTTTCGCATTAGATCTGCAATCTTGTGCTCTATGTCCAAATTTTTGACAGTTGTAGCAATACCCATTGAATCTAGGTGTGGGAGGTGCATTATTTACCTTTGCCCAAAATTCATGTGCTTGATGTCCAAGCTTCTTACAGTTAAAGCAATAACCATTGAACTTAGGTTTAGGATTGGACTTACCATTCTTTCTTCGGTAGATGTTTGTTGTGTGTCCTAATTTTCCACAGTGATGGCATACAGGCTTGTTGTTCTTTGAATTTGCATTCCTCTTTTCACCAATATTAGATGATTCTCCTTTCATAGTAGATGTCTGATGTTCTATGTGACCTAATCCAAAAGAATCTTTAGATCTCCTTGATGCTTCCATCAAGTTTTCAAAATGAGTCAAAGCTTCATTGGGTCTAATCAATCTTTCATTCAGTTCTTTCTCAGATCTCAATTCATTTTTCAATTGACTATTCTCAGATCTTAGATTCACAATTTCTGTCTTTCCTACTGATCTCCTGATTTGTAAGTAGTAGTTGATTCACCATTTCAACCTGATTGTTTATCATCATTTGTACTTCATGTGTCCTTTCATCAAGTCTGGTAGACATAATTCTTTTGTCTTCTTCAACCATAGCTTTGTCATCTTCATCTTTCTTCTTTTGTTCCACTACTTCACATAGTCTTACTTTTTTCATTTCTTGTTCTCTTTTTAGGTTTCTGACTTCTTCACACAATGTATTATTCTTCTCCAGTAGATTTGCAATTGCTGCATCACTCTCAGTAGAGTTTCCATTCTAAAATAGATTTTCAATGTCTTCTTCCTGATAATGAGTGTCATTCATTTGTTTGGCCAAATCTTTCCTTGCTTGCAAGGACTTCTTTAGTTCCTATCTTGTAGTTTCAAGCTGATGTAATGCTATATGAATTTCAATCTTTTGATTCTTAATGACTTTACCCAATTTATAAATCTCCATTTCAAGATCTGTACTCTCAAGCTAATTAAAACCTTTTGTAGGAGAACTAAGCTCTGATACCAATTTTTGGAAATACAATATGGGAAAGCAAGATACTGAGAGGGGGGGTGAATCAGATCTTAAAACTTTTATCCTTTAAAACAAGACTGATCCACAACCATGTATAAATTAAATTGATCTATCAATTAGTAGCATCCATGACAGTAAATAAACAACTCAAGACATATAATTTTGGTAACCTGGAAACCCAATAAGGTAAAATTGGGGTGGGGATGATACCCACAAAAATCTTCACTACTGCAGCAATAAAGTGTGCATATTAGGGCTACAAAGTTAGATCATAATATGTAATCTACCTAGTTAAAGGTTTGTCTGGTTAAGAGTTATAGATCATTACAATCTACCTTATGAAAGGATTTAAACTTACAACAAAGTAAGCACTCGACTAAGAGATTTAGAAAGGTCTGTTAGAACCACTTTGTTAAGAGATTTCACCTGATACACTGGTTAGAATGTCTCAAGAACTGATCCTTCATTATGCACTTTGATGATGATAACAAATCTTCTCCTTCCAATACCTTCTCTGATCTAATAATCTGATATGTCTTTACTCTGTTGTTCACTACTCATTTACTCTGCTATATCTATGCTTCTTCTTTAAAAATAACCCTTTGTACATATCTCATGTACGCATACACTTCTCCTTTGTTACACACCTTCTCCACTCGCATTTTAGGGTTTAAAGAGGCAATCTTATATACTTTACGAATCTGGCATCTAGATCTAGATCAACAATCAAGATCAAATGCTTATGCCACTTAGGCATTCCAATTTTATGATTGGCTCCATGCCACGCATTGGGATCAAATAATTAATGTGGAATTAACTCTGTTGAAATCATTAATGAACAAGTCGGCCCAAAATAGTCTACCTTCAAGTTTGTGTCATTCCTAACATGTATGTCAAAACTGTCTTGCTCAACACATTGAGGCTCTGGTGCTCGGCATGAACATAATAAACTTTTGCTTGATTTCTAAGTCACTTGACAACCATTATCTACTCAGAAATGACTATGCCAGATAGCTCGGCCTATACTAGATAGCTCAGCCACAGTGATGACCGACTAAACTGCCTAGATAAATGACTAAGTGTGGGACACTAATGATCAATAAAAATTAGAGATCAACAAGGTCGTATCAGAGTGAGGTTGAAGGATGAACAAGATTGAGGTTGAATAAGGTGGAGATTATTGTGTTGTAAAATCCAAGTTCTTGACTTGTGAAGCCCTATATTTGTTGATCGTGAGGAGGTAGAGTGTAGATCTGACTTGAAATCACATAGGACTTGTACAAGGTGGCTAGGAAAGGTTTGTTTTTGTTTCTATATTTTATTGAGTGTTGATGGCATACTGATTAGAGGGGGGTTACTTGTGTGTCTAATAGATAACCGGTTGGAGGAGCATCTTGTGATAGATCACCGATTGGAGAGACACTTGCACTCGAGGATTGGAAGATTCCTCCTAGAAGGATGAACCCTAGAATACTAGAGCAAATGATGGAAGACTTTAGGGTTGAGATGAGGAATGAGATCAGAAGTGTGTTGACTGGATTAAGGAGGAAGCCTGAGACTGAAGAGGAATTTGAGGAGGCTACTAAAGATCTTGAGACTGTAGATACTGAGATCCCTATAGATAAGGAGAGATTAATGAGAGTTGTGGCACAAGTAAATTTCATAAGATGGATGTTTCTAATTTCACCGATTCATTGCATCCTGAGGATTTGATAGACTTGATTGGAGAGTAATAAAATTTCTTTGAGCTTGAAGATATTAGAGATCCATAGAGGGTTAGTTTAGCACATACTAAGTTGAAGGGTCATGCTGCCTTGTAGTGGAAGGAATTACAAAAAGATAGAGAAAAGCATGGTGAGAAAAAAATCATGAGATGGAACGTGATGGTTGCTAGATTAAAAGCTAAATTCATTCTCGAGGATTATGAATCGAATTTGTTCAAGAAGTTGCAGAATTTGAGGTAGAAAGACATGAGTACAAAGGAATATACATAAGATTTCTACAAGATGAATATCAGATTTGGTCACAATGAGGTATCTAAGGAGAAGGTGGCTATGTATGTTAATGGTTCAAGATTTAATATTCAGGACGAGTTGAATATGTTGAGGATTAGTACTATTGAGGATGCTTATCGGTACACATTGTAACCACCTAGATTTGGTTTTCTCTGACCATAGACCCTATTTTCCCTAAGTGCGATCATACCCCCAATTATGTCCAAATGACCTTGTTACTGCTTGGCATAATTCATTTGAATCAAATTTAAGCTCCTAAGTGATCTAATCACTAATTTAAATTAATCATTTTAGCCAATCCAATCAATTCAATCTAAATTCAATCAATTCAAATCATACCTGGCTAAGGTAATTAATTTAAAAGGGAATTAATGAAATATTATTTATACCTCATCACTTGCAAAATCAATCCCCTAGCCTAATTAATTCAATTTGGCTATAGTCCTAATTAGTTATTACAAAGAAAATCAAAGGCTTAAATGATTAATTAAATCCTTGTTATTGAATGAATGTGTTATTACAACAATTAATTTTATTAATATTCCTTCAAACCTAACCAATCTCAAATATCCAACCATGAGTTCAAACTCATCCCAACCCCTTCTCACATGCTAATTCTTCTTAATTAGCTAATTAACCCTAATTAGCTAATCCCCCTCCACTCATTCTCTCTCCTCCCATCTCTATATTCTTGATCACATGCTTTAAGCCCTAAACCTAAACCTAAGGTACCCTTAAGCTTGTCACATTCCATTAAGGAATGATTAACAACTTTACCCACTTAAGAAAGTCAAGGAATCTCAATATTCCTTTCCTCAAGTCCACCTTGTAAGGATTGACTCTAAAACCTCACCCATGCTTCTTAAACCCTCACCCATACCTCATTAATGCTTTCATAAATGAAGCATTAATGGCTCTTACATATTCCTTTCACCCATACCTCATTAATGAGTCTTACACCCTCATTAATGGCAGCCCTTCTAGA
>MU224564.1:647577-659021 GCA_018584345.1 Thuja plicata
TCTTAAACCCTCACCCATACCTCATTAATGCTTTCATAAATGAAGCATTAATGGCTCTTACATATTCCTTTCACCCATACCTCATTAATGAGTCTTACACCCTCATTAATGGCAGCCCTTCTAGAGTCTTCTCCCCTTCCTCTATTTCTCCTATAAATAGGATGGCTTTTGTGCTCAAATGGCCCTTGATTTTATGAAATATATAGTTGTAATGCTCCTAATTTTGAAGAGTTGATAGCATCCTTATGCTGCCCATATTTGGAGAATTGAAGAAGCAATCTTATGTTGCTCATGTTTAGGACTTTCATAGTGCTTTCTAGCTTAAATCTTAGTTATATTGTTGTAATCTCCATTTCTAGAGCTAGCATACATGTTTTTGAATCATTTAGATTACTTTTCATTTGAATCTTCCATTCTTAGGTTGTATTTGTCACTGGAATATGCATAATCTGAGGGCTATTATGTCATTTTTCATACTCCTCCTAGATAGGAAGCAATAGATCAATTTTAGTGATTGCTATGTTTGCTAACCCCTTTGTTTTTACTAATGTAATAATTTATTTAAGTGTTGTGTCTCTTAATAGGTACAAAAATCACACACATATCTGGCGCCCATCGGGGGGCAAGATTGCTCAAAATTTCACCAAATTTTGCTCTCTACCCTTAACATTTTCAAAATTTGTAGGTAGTTTAGCGTTTCTAGGAGCAACTTATCATTTCCGGTCATTCGTTTATCATTTCCGAGAGCAACTTATCATTTTTTGTAAATATTTTATTATTTTTGGGAGCAACTTATCATTTCTGGGAGTTTTATTATCGTCTGTCGTTGCACTTCTAGAAGGTAAAATTTGTCCTAAAAATCATTTCTGGTAATTGTTTTTGTGTTTTTGGTATGTATTATCATTTCTCGTAAAAGGGATATCGTCGTAGGTATGTTTTATCATTTGGGGTCAATCTTTTATCCTTTTTTGGGTTTATCGTTTTGGGTCTCTGAAATATCATCTATCATCCAGGGGGCAGAAATATAGAGTTCTAACATTTGCAAATTTGATTTCTAACTTGCTAACTTGGTTGTTTCCATGATTGTGATCCTATTGTTAGCCTAACTTGTGTTTGTAGATTGTTGTCAAAGCTAAGAGTGAAAAGAAGATACTAACTTGTGGTTTTACAGATTGTTGATCCCTTATCTTGACTTGTATTCTTTTCTTACGCTTTTGAAACTAACAACATTTTCCAATCTTATACTAAATTGACCAGAGGAATATGCTCTTTTCCTTTTTAAGGAAAATAAAAAACTCACAAGTCAATTTATGATTTGAAAAGAATTTGGAGTAATTGAACAAACCAAACCTCATCGTCTAATTTTGGGATCAGTAAATGAACAACACAAATCACTAAATCTTGTGGTTCAATGAACAACTACATCAAATAATTTCTTTTGGAATCAGAAATTGAACAATCAAATCACTAAATCTTGTGGTTCAAAGAACAAGTTCAATCATTTAATTCAATTTGGATCAGTAATTGGACAAGCAAAGCCCTAAAAACTGTGGTCAATTGAACAAACCAAAATTTACCTTCAAGAATCTTATTTTTCTTAAATAGGAACAACCTAAATCAAGCTCAACATAGCTTGAAGGAATGAACATTGATTTACGTGTTTTGGGAGAAAATGACATAGATTAGGAGAGTATGCTCTTCTTTGAAAGAATCAAAAATCTAGACGTCCTACGCTCGCCAATCCTTTGTAAGTTTATTTAATAGTAGAGAGCCTTCCGGTTGAGGAAAAAATATCCCAGGAATGACCCAAGTGAGGACAGGTTTTACGCCAACCCTTCCAACTCACTATAAATAATTTCTTCCTCGTAGGCCAAAGCCTCGGAAGACGGAGCCGGTTTTGTTCATGGAATTTTGACATCATTCCTTGAACATGCTTGGGTATGTGTAGAGTGGAGCCACTTGAATCTTGCTTGTGAGAATACATATACTTGAGTACTCATAGGGCTATACGCCTCAATTTTTCCTTGTGCAATTCTATGGCGGACGGTTTTGAATGGATTGCCCAATAATATACAACAATTTCAACTGAAAGAATTCATGATTCACCCCCGAAAGGGTGATAATATTTGTGCAAGGCAAAAAGTAATTGCCCCAAGACAGTCATCATATCATTCCCTCACTTGCGTTTGGAGTCAGCAAATACAACATCATGACTGGAGCCATTGTGTACTTGGTGATGGTTGTATTCTGACTAGCATTTAAGTGTGTACCTAAGTCAACGAGAAAAGATTTTCATTCTCCACCTAGAAAATAGGGATAAGATGTGTGTCTGTTTCACCCTCTTAACAATGCAACAATGCTTGATATGACTGAAAATCATTAAAAAGATAAACTCTTCAAACAAGAAACAAAATTCAAAACCTTGGTCTACATGTGTTTTTCAGTCATTGAAAAATCTCAAAAACGCGATCTTCAAACTTCACGCACTTTCAAAATGAAACTAACAATATTTGAATAGTAGGAAATTGCATCATTACCTCTCAGAGGAAGATAATTTATTTTGGATTCCCTTTTGACTCTTTAGTCTGTCCTTATTGCTTCTTTTGGTCTCGATGTGGCTATATCAAAAACTCTTTCAGACATCTACCTTGCATGTCCTGTCGGACTCTTACAATCTGTCTCAATACATGTGGTCTACCCACTTTTTTTACAACTTTATTCCCAGCTCACTATTAGGGAATTCTAACCCTCTGACACTGGAATCATTTACTTCCACCAAACACAAAACACTTCTACCTAGACACACTCACGTGAACAATTTGAGACTCTACCTGGCACTATTGGGAAACGTTGACGAAAGTTGAGACATAACCACATGGTTAACACAAGATGTAACAAGTACACATCTAAAGGATTGGAAGTGCCTCCTAAATCAACACACTTTCTAGGAGAAACATCTCGCAGTTCCTTACTTGATCTAGACTCTCCACAAATCGATAGAAACACCCGTGAATGGAGTGCAGCTTTTGAAGAATATGACAATAGAAAAAGCCAAAAGCACAAAGATCTGGATGAGAATGAAGAAATCACCTTTAAACATGATCCATTTGGATCAGATAGTGAGGGGGAGATCCCTGAAGATGAGTATGAAAAACTCAAACAAAGCAAGAGGTTTAATAAAATAATGGTAAAAATGATTGACAAGGATAAAGAGAAATACTTTCTCCATCTAGCATCCACAGGTGTCAAATTACCTAAGGATTATGATCTGGAATAGCTCAAAGAAAAGGAAGTACCAACTCCTATATCTATTCTTTCCAAACAACTAACATTGATGCAAACAGAGCTTACAAACCTCAAACAAGAGAAAGCTAAACCAAAATCACAATACTCTTTGGACTCCATTTGTCCATTCCCTTTTGATAAGAGTATTACTATGGTTCTGTTTCCTCCCAATGTGGCAAGACCAAAGTACAAAAAGTACATAGGAGAAACTGACCCACACAATCATGTGAGAGAATTTTGTGCTGTGAGCATAGAATACATGCATGAACCTACATACCTCATGTGAATCTTTCCAGGAAGTCTAGGAGGTAATGCCATGGAATGGTTCTCAAAGCTTAACCCTAAAGTCAAAACTTTTGAGGAGCTAATTCAACACTTTATCCAGCATTACTCCTATAACATACAACATGATGTGACCATGATGGATCTGTGTAATACTAAATAGAAGACTGGTGAATCATTTACACACTTCCTACAAAGATGGAGGAAGATCTTTGCATGATATTCAAGAGCCATTCCCGAATCTGAGAAGATGTAAATCTTCGTTAATAACTTGGTACCAGAATTGAACTATGCATTACAAATGCAAGACTCACCAAGCTTTGACAGAATGATTAAAAATTCCCTCTGTATTGAGGAAGTCATGGTCAAAAGAGGGGAGATCACTCTTCAAGGTGAAAACAAATCAAACAACTCCAACTCCAAGCCTAAGTGGTGGAAGAAAAACAAAAATGTTGTCAATGATGGTGTAGTAGATGCATCCAATGTTAGTCCTAAACCTAAAGTATTCAATCTAACCAATAGTATGCAAGCAAGAAAGGATGCCAAGGTAACAACTCCCATACCCAAAGAAAACAATGATAATTCCAAGGGATGATCATGGACTTCCAAACCTCATAGAACATTCACTCCTTTGGGAGAACCTCTCAAGACTATTTTGAAGACTCTATTAGATAACAAGCTTCTCACGATTCCTAATTCAAAACCTTGGGAACCAATGGTCAAACCCAGATGGTGGGATGATAACTCCTACTGTGTCTTTCATAAAAACAAAGGACATAAGACTAAAAATTGCCTTAATCTTAAGCATGTCATTCAAGACCTCATTGAAGGAGGAAAGATCAAAGTAAATGGTCACACTACCAACGAAGATCATACTGCATTCAATAAACCATTCCCTAATTACGACAAAGGAGAAACATCTAAAGGGAAAGGTAATGAAGTGAACTACACCTATTCCAAAAATGACAATGTAATCAATATGCTAGATGTTAAAATAGAATCAATCAATGTGGTCATGATCAAAGGTGTTTCATTCCATTCAAATGCAGTGACATGGAGCCAAGCGCAGGTCACGATCAAAGGACCCCCAAAACCAACATCAATGTCCAAGGTTCCTATCATTACTATTCCCAAACCAACAACAAAACACGTGGTTACTATTCCTGGAGCAAAGTATGACTTGGTAGACCAATTGTAATGAACCTCTGCCAAAATTTCCATTTTTGAGTTTCTCAAGATATCCATAGTACATAGGGAAATCCTAGAACAACATCTACATGCTACTAACATTTGAAGGATATTGATATAGACAAATTCCAAGCGATGGTCAATCACATCTTAGCACCACACTACCTCTCCTTTTCTAAAGAGGATGATAATTCATTGACACATCCACATAATCAACCCCTCCATATCGAAATCCTCATTCATAAATCTCGAGTTTGACATGTGTTGATAGATGGAGGTGCAAGATTGAATATTTGTACCCTTGATTTGATCAAGAAACTGGGTCTCTCAGAACAAACAGTTGATTCCAGAAGTAAGATAACTATCAAAGCTTATGATGAGGAAGAAATATCCTCTAAAGGACTTATTGTTCTACCTATCATAGTCAGACCAATTGAAAGGAATGTCACATTTCAAGTTTCGGATCTACCTCTAACCTACAATATCTTGTTGGGAAGACCGTGGATTCATGAAATGCAAGTTGTGTCATCTACTTACCACCAGTGCATAAAGTTCCCACATAATGGGGTGGAAGTAACAATTCTTGTGGATGCTAACTATACTTGTAATAATATCAAAGTAGTTAGTATGATCTCGCATAAAAAGGAGGCTATGGATGTAATTGCTCCTAAAACTACCAAGGACATGGTTATGAAGAGATTTGGAAAAACCTTAAAACTTGAATAAATAGGTATGGGAGAGTACAAGCTGGACCTAACTCCCTCACTAACAGAACTTCCGATATCACCAAGATCTTACAGAAAACCTTCCTCAACATTCACACCTACTACATCCAAGGAACTAGAAGTACACAAAGTAACTAGTATGATAAAGGCATCCACATCTTCTTCAGATAACACCAAAGAATAGGTAGTCTTGGACTGGCTTTACAAAGGAGAACCTATGGAAGCTGAGGTCAAACATGTAGAGATATCCCCAGAACAGTATGGAAAGGGATATGATATCCTCAAGCATATGGGATACAAAGGAAAGGGACCTCTAAATGACACATGAAGAGGACTTATTGAGCCTATACCCATGGAGTTCCAGAATACCAGAGACAAAATAGGACTGGGTTTTAATACTAAAACTGATAAACCCGCTTCAAAAGGTAGTCCAAACTCAGATAAAGGGAGTGATGAAACAGATGAACTAGAGAAGTGGTCATATGAAAGGTTATTACATGTTGGCACAAAGGATCCCAACTATCAAGGAGAACACTATGTACCCAGCTTTGAAGTACCACAAGATATTCACATCCCTTTGTTAGCACAACCTCCCATTCAAGAGGTAGGAGACTCAACAACAGATGATTCAGAGATACCCTTGATAGAAATAGCTATAGCAAGCACACCTCAATGATAGGATTTACATCCTAACTGGGGTAAATTGGTCATGGTTGCACATGTCCTTGATCTACCACACTTTGATCCACAGACAGCTAATCAGGTACATCAGATAACTATTGTTGAATACTTAAACAGATCTGATGATGACATTACTGACTCTCATGATTATGAATGGGATGAGCTATTTATCACCACTGAAGATATAGAAATAGAGACAATTCACATGTTTGCAGCTCCCTCAGCTCCTCATGAACAGTGTAACACTTCTCCCAATGACACTAATAATCCTGAAGCAGAAGAAGAGTTCCTTCCCCTGATCATTGATGAAGAAACTGGTAATTACATAAGTCTAGAATAATATTAGAGGCTACAAGCAATAAGCCTCCTTTTACGGAGAGATGATGATGAGATTTCTACTGATGAGTCACTAGAGCTTGGTTCGCATATAACTGACAATGACCCTTTTAATGACGATCTCACTCTTATTGATCTAAACATCGAAGAAATTAACTTAATGGAACATGTCATGTTGGTTAATGGTCTTGATTCTAACGTGATGTTGTCCTTCCTAGAGTCTGATTCCCTATCATTGATACTTCCAGACCTAATTGATTGGACTGAAATAGATCCTACTCCTATCCTCAACTTTCCCAATGACTATACCCTAGCTTATGAACCTTACCCTTCTTCCACCAATGTAAGGAGCGATAATATGCCACAAGAGGATATCAAGTTTCTCAGTCAAAAACTAAAAAATAAAAATAAAAAGAGGACTGATGGTGAAAACCACTTTGTGGCATTATCAGATCCCAAAATAGTAAAAATAAAAGATGTATCCAATGGTGAAAACCTCTTAGAGGTGCTAAAGGATGAGATTCTTGATATCCTCCCTGAGCACTTTCAGGAAAGGTCTTCAATTCTAATAGAACCAACATAGCCAGTTAATTTGGGCACAATTGAAGACCCTCAAGTAGTCCACCTTGCACAATCTTTATCAGAAGAAGAGAAGGCACAGTTTACAGACTTCATAAGGGAAAAGAAGATCAACTTTGCATGGTCTTACACATATATGTCTAGACTAGATCCTAACCTAATCATGCACCACTTATCTATAGCTCTCGGGATCAAGCCTGTGAAACAAAAACTTAGAAAGATGCATCCTCATGTTGCACTACTAGTAAAAGTGGAGCTAGAAAAATTGTTGAAATCTGGATTTATCAGAGTCATTGCCTACGTCGCATGGATCTCCAATGTGGTACCCGTGTCTAAATCCAATAAATCTATTAGGATCTGTACCAACTTTAGAGACTTAAACAAGGCATGCCCAAAGGATGACTTCCCACTACCTAATATAGATATGATGATCATAGACCTCACAGCAGGCTACCAGATGTATTCATTAATGGATGGATTCTCGGGCTATAATCATATAAAAATTGCCCCTGAGGATCAAGATAAGACTGCATTTACATGTGCATGGGGCACATTTTGCTGGAACGTCATGTCATTTGGGTTAAAGAATGTCGGTGCAACATATCAAAGATCCATGACAACTATATTCCATGACATGATGCACAAGAACATGGAGGACTACGTGGATGACACATTAGCCAAATCCAAAGAAAGGAGCACTCATATTGATGATTTAAGGAAAATATTGGATCGAATGGAGCAATTTCAACTCCGGCTCAATCCAAAGAAGTGTGCCTTTGGGGTCCAATCAGGGAAGTTGCTAGGGTTTATAGTTTCAGCAAAAGGAATTGAAGTAGATCCTGCCAAAGTTAAAGCTATTCTAGAGATCACTCCTCCACGCAACATCAGTCAAATGAGAACACTACAAGGGAGACTCTAGTCAATCAAGAGATTCATGTCACAACTTGCTAACAAAGCACAACCCTTTACCAAAATACTACACAAAGGGGTCATTTTCAAGTGGGATGAACACTGTGAAGCCAACTTCAGAGAACTAAAAGGGTACCTAGATACTCCTCCTATTCTTATGGTGCATATTCATGGGAATCCATTAATCCTGTATATCTCAGCTATAGCTACATCATTAGGAGTATTATTAGCACAAGAGGATGAAACAAAGAAAGAAAGAGCTATCTACTGCATCAGTAGAACACTAGTCTCCTATGAGCTCAATTACAACATTATTAAAAAGGCATGTTTAGCAGTTGTCTTCACATCACAAAAATTAAGAGACTACATGCTCTCACATACAGTGAGGCTCATTGCTAAGATCGATCCTTTAAAATATCTCCTAAGCAGAACAGCATTAACAAGGCGTTTGGCAAAATGGGTCCTGATTCTAAGTGATTTTGACATTGAATACATACAAAGGGGAGCTATTAAAGGACAGGTCCTTGCAAATCAATTGGCTGATTCACCACTCCAAGATAATGAACCTCTAAGGATCAAATTCCCTAATGAAACAATTATGCATCTAGTTGAGTACCCATGGAAGATGTATTTTGACGGTTCTTTCACACAGCAAGGCTCTAGAGAAGGAGTTCTATTCATAACTCCTCAAGGCTACAAGATACCCAAATCTTACAAATTGATGTTTCCATGCACCAACAATATTTTAGAATATGAGGCATTGGTAAACGGTCTTAAGCTAGCTATGGAGTGGAAGATTGTAGAGTTACACGTGTATGGTGACTCCCAATTAATTATAAATCAAGTCAATGGGGAGTATCAAATGAAAGATGAGAATTTAATGCCCTATAAGCAACTGGTTGATGACTTAAAGAAGTACTTTGTCTTCATCACCTTCCAGCACATACCAAGATTAGATAATAAAGTTGTAGATGCTATGGCTACTAGGGCATCCATGTTACAACTGGAGGAACATCAATTCCACTATGACTTCTTGGTGGAAGAACTATCTTATCCTACTTTTGATACCCCTGAATACCAAGTAATTTGTGCTTTGAACACCCCAGACCAATCTCGGTATGCCAAAATCATTGCCTATCTCACTGACCAAACTATTCCCAATGATCTATCCCAAAATGAGAAAAGAGCCTTGATTAGGACAGCATCACGTTATGTCCTCATAACTAATAACTTATATCGACGAGGTCTCGATGGTACACTTCTTAGATGTTTAGAACTCGAAGAGTCTAACCATGCGTTAAAAGAAGTCCACGAAGGTTTATGTGGATCACACTCAAACATATTTTCATTAGCTAAGAAACTACTCAGAGTAGGCTATTACTGGCCTACCATGGAAAAATATGCTATTCACTTCTCAAAAACATGTCATAAATGCCAGACACATGGAAATCTCATCCATTCTCCTGCTAGAGAACTTATACCTTTCATTACACATTGGCCATTTCAGCAATGGACCTTTGACTTGGTCAGACAAATAGATCCCAACTCTTCAAATGGACACAAGTTCATCATTACGGCCATGGAGTAATTTACAAAGTGGGTTGAGGTCGTGTTGCTAATCAAAGCCACTGGCAAACAGGTGGCTATGTTCATTCTAAACTACATTATCTGTAGATATGGGATACCCTCTTTAATTGTAACAGACAATGGGGGCCAATTTAAAAATCAAGGCATTGATGACCTTTGTGAACAGTTCCATATCACTCAACACTACTCCTCAATCTATTATCCTCAAGGAAATGGACAGGCTGAGGCATCTAACAAGAATATTCTCAAGATTCTAAATAGAACGGTGAGTAAGTCTGGCAGAGACTGCCATCTACAATTGAATCTGGCACTATGGGCCTACAAAACAAGCATCAGAACACCAATTGTAGCCATGCCATTTTCCCTAGTCTATGGTGTTGAGGTAGTACTACCTATTAAGGTTGAAATCCCATCTTTGCAGATATCTTTACAAGGTCTTGTTACTGATGAGCAGTACCACATAGATAGGGTGAATTCTTTAGACCTACTTGATGAGCGCAGACAACAGGTGTTCGATCACCTCAAAGTGTACCAAGAATGTATGTCCAAAGGATACAATAAGAAGGTCAAACCATGAAAATTTGAAGTGGGGGATCTCATCCTAAAAGAGAATCCTAAGAACCAGCCTAACAAAGAGCAGAAAGGAAATTTTGAACCTAAATGGATGGGACCTTATGTTATCACTGCTACTTTTGGGACTAGAGCTTATCAATTGGCTACACCTAAGGGAGACGTTCTTCCAAATCCTATCAATACTCTACATTTGAATTGGTTCTATGCTTGATGTCAGCTAGTAGAGCCTGTATAGCAAATAGTTTTTAGAAAATAACAAAAACATTTAGAAAATTGATCCTGAAGAAATCCAAAAAAATGGAAAAAGTCCTGAAGAAAGGTATCCTTGGTGAAAACCTGGCAAACAGGCGCCTTGATACTATACAAACATTCAAAAAAAAAAAGCAAAAATAGCAAAAAAATTGAAAAAGATAAAAGTGCCTTGATGAGCACCTAGTAAAATAGGCATCTTGGTAGCAAAAAAAGAAAGAAAAGATCTTGCCTTCACAATTACACCTGTGCTTAAATGTTGACTTTGTTTCCTAAAACAACTATCTTATCCTCACTTGGGATTTGTCTGTATTTTTGTTTTAGGATCAAGTCATTCTGCATTGGGGGAATCTTTGCTAGTCTGATAGGTTGCATCTGCTAGATCATCATAAGATGGTTTGTCTCGTGATACGATGCTTTTTGATACTTTCACTACCACTACCACCTTCACAAAATAGGATGACACAAACATTGCACTTACATGAACGATGTTTCTACGACCTATATTGGGTTGCCAACAAGAATAACGATGTACTCAGACATGGAATACATGTTTGCTTTAATTCCAGCTTTTTAATTGATGAATCTATACTACGCTTGAAAAATGAATCAAATAGTATTTTCTGATACTACTTAAAACACAGTTTGATCTTGGTTTGATTATAACTCTTTTATAAACCCTTGATGTTTTCACTGGGGGCATTTAAGCAGTTATGAATTTTGTTTGAATGATTCACAATTGATGGTTGTTATGTCTTCTGAGTTACTCCATGATGTCTATGAAAAGACAAAGAGTCGCAAGGCTGGGGGCATAACATTTTCTTGGTTTTCTGCATATGGTGATTATTCCAAATGATCCTATAAATTTCACCTAATTTGGATGTTTATGGTAAGAGTTGCCACTATGGGTGTGGTGCAGGAGAACCTAGGTAGGCTAGTTGTGGAAATGTAACCTAGGGTTTTCTCTTTCTTTGTTTTGGCTTGTAGTGGTTCTAGCCAGACCACTAGGTGAATAAAGGGACCAAGAGTCCTAGTGTGTGAAGTGTTTGT
>MU224564.1:659124-671571 GCA_018584345.1 Thuja plicata
ATTTAGTGGATTGGACAAGTTTGGATAGGGTTTGACCAAGTTTGGCAATCAAACCCAAAAGTTGCCAAAAGTTGTCAATGTTGTCATTGACAACATTGACAACTTTTATGACAAATTGGCATCTTCATGAAATTGGTTGGTTAATTGTCTGAAACCAACCATTTAGTGTTTGGGTCATCTATATAAGACCATCCTCAGGATTTGTGAAGGGTTGGCAAGTTTGAGAAATTTCATGTACGGACTGTGCTAAGCAATAACAGTGAATATTTGTGTGTTTCAAGGTGATCGAATAGTGTAATGGATTGAGAGTGTTTCTATAAGAATTGTTTCATGTAATGTAGGTTATTTATAAACTTCTTGTGGTGTTATATTGGTAGATTCAATAGTTTTAAGTGTTTGTATAAAATCTTTAAAGTTCAGTCCAGTCGTTGGTCTTGATTTGAGCATTGCTTGAAAATGGGGTCTTAGCTTTCTTTTCCACCGTGCCTTTGGCCCGGGCTCTTGGATTATGAAAGTGGAATCCATGTACAATGTGTACATAGTAGGATGGGCCCTGGAAGTGGTGGCATCTATTTTTAAGATGATGCCCTAGTTGAGCCAGAGTGGCATGGCTAGGGATCATCAGTGTTTGCAGAGCTAGCTAGAGGGATTTAAAGAATCCATAGCTTCAATAAGTGGAAGTGGGAAGGTAGAAGAGTCAGAGGAGGACCCCCAACCAAGAGGATAAGTTGGGAGGAATTATTTTGTTGGCCAAGAAAGTTCATTTCTTGTGCAAACAGTAAAGGAGGCCTAAAACCCTGAATTTTAGGCATGAAAGTAGGGAGGACTGTACGGACACTTCTAAGGGCTAAGACCTAGAAAATATCTAGTGTCTCTAAAAAGGGTGTCTAGATCCTAAGACTATTTGTCACTTTTTAAGACATTTTTCCAAGATAATGTAGAAAAGGTGACCAAATATGGCTAATTGCTTGTAGCCCTATTTTGGAGGTAATTGCATAAGTTCTTAGAGCTCGTTTGTGTTTTTGAAGAAAAGTGAGTTTGCAGAGGTTGGAATTGGTCATGTTGACATGTTTATATGTTGCCTTTCCAATTTTGTAAAGATTGGAATCCATTTGGATCAGATTGTACAAATGGGACAAGAACGACCAATTTGGGTCTAGTATGAGGTTTGCAAAAGTTGTGAGTTCTACTTTGTTGATGTTTACTAGTTGAAGGAATTAGGTTCTTGTGATAAGATACCTAATGAGCTTAGGGTTAGTGGAAGAACCCTAGTAGGTCAGTGAGTGACCTAAGAGACCCTAGAATAGGTCTAAGGAGAAATACTAGTACTACATCATAGTGGTATCAGAGCAAGTTGAGAAACTTGGAGAAGTTGGTTTATGTCAGAGGTGGAATCTGTGGTTCTACAAAGATGGTGACAAATGCAGAATTAGCCAAGGATATGGAGGAGAAAAAGGAGAAAAATAGACTCCTTGAGGGTACTTTGGAAGCAATGAGAGTAAAGATGGAAGAACTAGTATATGTTACTAGGAAGAAAGAATATGATGTAGAATCCAGTAGTAAGGGTAAGAAGAAGATGGAGGAAGAAGACTACATTCCTGAACCTGACCCGATGTTGAATGAGGAACCTTTCTTAAAGGCCATAAAAGAACTAAGTGGAAAAGCTTTGGAAGGGATACCTTTATTTGGAGAAAAGATGGATATTGAGGTAGTCATGGACTGGATTGAAGCAATGGAGAATCATTTAGAATGTGAAGGGATAAGTGAGGCCCAAAGGGTTAGAGTGGTCAAGTCTAGACTCAGAGGGTCAGCTTTGGCTTGGTGGAAATACCTTCAGGATGAGAGGGTAAGCATGGGAAAGAAACCAATAGAAAATTGGAATGCTATGGTAACCAAATTAAAGGGTAGTTATCTTCCAAAGGACTACGAAATACAGCTCCATAGGAAGAGACAAAACTTGAAGCAGAAAGACCTAGATGTGGCCTCATATACTGAGGAATTCCAAAGATTGTGTTTAAGGTCTAAGTTACAAGAAGAAGAGCCAACCAAAGTGGATAGGTACTTGGGTGGGTTGAAGAGGAACATCCAAGAGGAGCTAAGACTATGGACACCTACCACCATCCAAAAGTTTCATCAGTTAGCTCTAAAGGTGGAAGAGAAGAATAAGAAGAAAGGGGATTCTAGTTTCAAGAACAATAATAACAATAGAGGCAGAGGAAGAGAACAGAGGGGTCAAAGAGGGGGCTACCAAGGAAGGGGTAGTGAACAAAGATCCCAAGGAGAAAATAAGTTGATAGAGCAGAAGACTAAGAGAAATTCAAGAGGAGGCTATAATAGAGGCAGGAGTAACAATGGGGGTTCTAACAGAGGAAGAGGAGGTAGGAGTGGATCCTAATTTGCCACTATGAAGTGTTATTATTGTGGGGAACTAGGGCATCTAGCTTACAGATGTCCTCATAAACCTTCTACAGAAAATAGTGACAAGAGAGTAGCATATGCACATGAGGATACTTCTAGTGTCAAGAATCCAGAGGTGGATCATCTAGATCAAGAAATGGGTGAGAACTTGATGTTTAGAAGGGTCTTAATAATGCAACCAATCAAGGATGATCCCAAACATAGGAGGGCACTGTTTAGAATCAGATGTAAGATTCTTGGAAAAGTGTGTAAGGTGATTATTGATTCTAGATCCACAGACAACATCATTTCAGAGGAGGTAGTGGTGAAGCTTAAGCTAGCCAAAATACCCCATGTGAACCCTTATAAGGTGACATGGTGCAACAAAGGCCAGAGTGTCTTGGTCAATGAGCAAACATGGGTAGAATTCTCAATAGAAGGAAACAAGGATAGATTGCTTTGTGACATCCTACCAATGGATGCTTGTCATTTGTTTCTTGGGAGGCCTTGGTAGTTTGATAATGGAGCACTATGTGATGGGAAAGAGAACTCCATTACATTTAAGAAAGGAGGAAAGACCTTCAAAATTTAGTCTTTGTTAGAAGATGAGGAACCATAGAGTAAGACTCCTACTGTTATGTTATGCAGTGGTAAGGAGTTTGTGAGTGACATCAGAGGTGATGAGGGTGAAGTTTATGCCATTGTGTTAAGACCTAAGGAGGAGGAGCCACCAGTAAGGAAACCACTACCAAAGGAAGTGCAAGAATTTCTTGAGAAATATAAGGAAATTGTGAGTGATGGCACTCCTGCAACCCTACCACCTAAGAGGGTTATAAGTCATCAAATAGACTTTGTACCAGGGGTATCCTTTCCCAATAAAGTAGCATACAAGTTGACTCCAGATAATAACTTAGAGGTAGAAAGACAAGTACAAGAACTCTTGGATCAAGGCTTGATCAAGAAAAGCATTAGCCCATGTGCAGTCCCAATTGTTTTAGCATCAAAGAAGGGGGGAAAGTGGAGATTATGCATAGAATCAAGGGCTATAAATAGGATCATAATAAGGTACAGATTCCCAATCCCAAGGATAGAGGATCTTATGGATTGCCTAGGTGGGGCAATGTATTTCACAAAGCTAGATTTGAAAAGTGGTTATCACCAAATCAGGGTGAAGGAAGGTGATGAATGGAAAATGACATTCAAAACCACAGATGGGTTATATGAATGGCTTGTGATGCCATTTGGCCTCTCTAATGCTCTGAGCACATTCATGAGGCTCATGAATGAGGTGCAAGGATTTCACTGGAAAGTTTGTGGTGGTATATGTTGATGATATAGTGATTTTCAGTAAGACAAGAGAGGAACATATAAGACATGTGGAGGCAGTATTGAAAAGGTTACATGAAGAGAAGTTGGAAAATAACCTTGAGAAGTGTGAGCTCTTTAAACAAGAACTAGTCTACTTGGGCTTTGTGGTGTCCAAGGGGTCTTTGAAAATGGACAAAGACAAATTTGCTGCAATTTTGAACTGGCCTCCACCTACCACGGCCACTGAGGTAAGGATTTTTCATGGCCTTGCCCAATTTTATAGAAAGTTTATTAGGGACTTCAGTGGGATATGTGCCCCGTTAATGGATACCATTAAGGGTGGGGTCAAAACTAAGTTCAGATGGACTTTGGAAGCTGAAAAATCTTTTGAAATGTTGAAAAGACAAGTGGCTACTCAACCTATGCTACAGTTGCCAAGCTTTGATAAGTTATTTACCATTGAGTATGATTCTAGTGGAATGGTAGTAGGGGGTGTTTTAAGTCAAGAGGACAGACCTATTGCCTTCTTTAGTGAAAAATTGAATGAGGCTAAGAAGAAATATTCTTCTTATGACTTAGAGCTCTATGCTCTAGTCCAATCTTTGAGAAAATGGAGGCATTATCTATTGCCTAAAGAATTTGTGGTATTTATAGATAATCAGGACCTTAGCTACATTAACACACAAGAAAAGCTAAGTAATAGGCATTTAAAGTGGATGGAATACTTGCAGGCATTCACTTTTACTATCAAACACAAGAAGGGTCAACTCAATAAGGTGGCAGATGCTTTGAGCAAGAGATTGTTAACAGTGCAAGAAGTCCACTTGAATAGCATTGAGATTGAGAGTTTCAGAGACCTATACAAATTAGATGAGGATTTTGGTGAGGCCTATAAGGTATGTTGACTTTGAGAATCATTTTCATAGCAAGTTCTCTGATTACACTTTACAGAATGGTTTTTTGTTTAAAGGCAATCAGTTGTGTGTACCCAAGGGGTCAATGAGGATGAACCTCATCCAAGAGAAGCATAATGGCTCTCTAAGTGGTCATTTTGGTAAGGACAAGACCTTGGAATTGGTCCAAAGGTTCTACCATTGGCCAAAATTGGTGAAGGATGTCACCAAGTATGTAGAGCAGTGTGTTGTTTGCATGAAGGAAAAAGGAGGAATGAGTAATGCAGGGTTGTATCAGCCTCTACCTGTCCTTAATAGACCATGGGAGTGTGTAAGTGTGGATTTCATTGTGGGGTTACCCAAAACTAAACAGGGGTATGATAACAATTATGTAGTTATTGATAGGTTTAGTAAAATGGGATATTTCATTCCATGCAGAACTACTAATGATACTAGCCACATAGCTTACTTGTTTTTCAAAGAAATAGTAAGGATTCATGGTCTTCCTTTGAGTATAGTCTCTGATAGAGATGTAAAATTTATGAGTCATATTTGGAGAACATTATGGAAAATCCCGGGTACTAACATATCTTTTGGTTTAGCTTACCACCCTCAAACTAATGGCCAAACTGAGGTGGTCAACAGAGTATTGGGTAACCTTTTGAGGTGCCTAACTAAGGAATATGGACAGACTTGGGATGTGGTCACTCCTCAAGCAGAATATGCTTACAATGATAGCAAGAATAGAATGATAGGAAAGAGTCCATTTGAGGTGGTTTATGGCATGCATCCTAGGGGTATTTGTGAGCTCAGGGATCTTGGTGGAATGGAGTACAGAAGTGGTCATGCAGAAGACTTCACCTCTACCATGAAGGAGATACAAGACTAGGTAAAGAAGCAGATCTAAGACAGTCAACTTAAGTTGAAAGCCAAGGTTGATGAGAAAAGGAGGGATGTTCAATTTGAAGTGGATGACTATGTGATGGTCCACTTAAACAAATCTAGACTATAGAAGGGTTTCCCTACCAAGCTTCAGATGAAAAGGGTGGGACCATGCAAGATCTTAGCAAAGTATGGAGCTAATGCATATAAGGTGGAATTACCATCATATTTGAGCATCTCTCCCATATTCAATGTTCAAGACCTAATAGAGTTTAGAGGATAGATGGAGGATATCAATCCAACTAGCCAAGGGGTCAGTGCTGATGTGGAGGGTACTATCTTACCTCCAAAGTTTCCTATGGTGGCTGATAAAGTCCTGGACTCCCAGGTCAAGACCACTATACACAAAGTCTACATGGATCATTTAATTCAGTGGAAGGATAGACCAGAGTCAGAGGCTTCATGGATTATAGAGATATATTTCAATAATTTGGGCATCTCAGAGGAGCTATTGTTTATAGGAGTGACATGACTTCTCCTTTTGGGGGAGTATGGTGCAGGAGCACCTAGGTAGGCTAGTTGTGGAAATGTAACCTAGGGTTTTCTCTTTCTTTGTTTTAGCTTGTAGTGGCTCTATCTAGACCACTAGGTGAATAAAGGGACCAAGAGTCCTAGTGTGTGAAGTGTTTGTAGGATGATAGGTTTTATTAGTTCCTTGGTGACCCTTAGGTCCATTTAGGCCCAATTAGGGAATTTTGGCATCTTGTGGAAAAATGAGCCAAGAGAGGAAATAGAGGTCCTTTTTGATGTTTTTTCATAATATTTAGTGGATTGGACAAGTTTTGATAGGGTTTGACCAATTTTGGCAATCAAACCCAAAAGTTGCCAAAAGTTATCAATGTTGTCATTGACAACATTGACAACTTTTATGAAAAATTGGCATCTTCGATGAAATTGGTTGGTTAAATGTCTAAAACCAACCATTTAGTGTTTGGGTCATCTATATAAGACCATCCTCAAGATTTTTTAAGGGTTGACAAGTTTGAGAAATTTCATGTACGGACTGTGCTAAGCAATAACAGTGAATATTTGTGTGTTTCAAGGTGATCGGATAGTGTAATGGATTGAGAGTGTTTATGTAAGCATTTTTTCATTTAATGTAGGTTATTTATGAACTTCTTGTGGTGTTATATTGGTAGATTCAATATTTTTAAGTGTTTGTATAAAATCTTTAAAGTTCAGTCCAGTCGCTGGTCTTGATTTGAGCATTGCTTGAAAATGGGGTTTTAGCTTTCTTTTCCACCGTGGCTTTGGTCCGGGATCTTGGATTATGAAATTGGACTCCATGTAAATTTTTTACATAGTAGGATGGGCCCTGGAAGTGGTGGCAGCTATTTTTAATATGATGCCCTAGGCGAGGCAGAGTGGCATGGCTAGGGATCATCAATGTTTGTAGAACTAGCTAGAGGGATTGAAAGAATCTATAGCTTCAATAAGTGGAAGTGCGAAGGTAGAAGAGTTAGATGAGGGCCCCAAACCAAGAGGAGAATTTGGGAGTAATTATTTTGTTTTCCAAGAAAGTTCATTTCTTGTGCAGACAGTAAAGGAGGCCTAAAACCCTGAATTTTAGGCATGAAAGTAGGGAGGACTGTACAGACACTTCTGAGGGATAATACCTAGAAAATATCTAGTGTCTCTAAAAATGGTGTCTGGATCCTAAGCCTATTTTTCACTTGTTAATAAATTTTTCCAAGATAATGCAGAAAAGGTGACCAAATAGGGCTAATTGCTTGTAGACCTATTTTGGAGGTAATTGCATAAGTTCTTGGAGCTCATTTGTGTTTTTGAAGAAAAGTGAGTTTTAGGAGGTTGGAATTGGTCTTGTTGACATATTTATATGTTTCCTTTCCAATTTGGTAAATATTGGAATCCATTTGGATCAGATTGTACAAATGGGACAAGAACGACCAATTTGGGTCTAGTATGAGGTTTGCAAAAGTTGTGAGTTCCACTTTGTTGATGTTTACTAGTTGAAGGAATTAGGATATTGTGATAAGATACCTAATTATCCTAGGGTTAGTGTAATAAACCTAGTAGGTTAGTGAGTGACCTAAGAGACCCTAGAAGAGGTCTAAGGAGCAAAACTAGTACTACATCAGGGTGGATAGCCGCATATATCTCGATCTTTGTTATATGTAAACTACAGTGAGGTTGAAACAATCTCCTTGTTTGTTTTCTGACTCAAATTCTCGCTAAGGTATACAAAGCATAATGTACCCAAGGATATGAATTTTTAAGGTCATCTTGGGTCCAATATCTTACCTTATACAGATTCTGATATAATAAAAGGAAGGTGACTATTTTGTTATCCTAGCTTCTATGCCTTGATGCTTAAGTCTATTTCTGACATTTCAATAAAACACAGTATTAAAAATTTCATAATATCAATGGGTATTAGTGATGGTTGTACTATCAGGTGATATCCATTCTGAAAAATTCCCAATGATGATAAAATGCTACAATATCTGCAAATCAGTGACAAAGTCCTAAGAGTCTGCATGTAGCTGCATTTAGAGATTGCATGATGCATTTTTGAAAGAACAAAATAGAGATATTTACATACCCATAGCTCAAACTCCTTTCTATCTTTAATTCATCTTAAATCCAAGATATTTACATACCCATGCTTCCCGAAATCTTTGATCTATCAGGAAAAAAATCAAACTCACCTTTATTAAACATGATTAACTTGGTACTCGTGTGTTTACTCTTAACACACCTTCACTCCTTCACTTCTTCTAATCCATTCTTGCTTATTCTACCCATTCCATGCAAGTGATACATTCTTTCAACAAAGGGATTTCATTCTCTTTCCTTCGATTTCATTCCCGAGGGGGCATGATCACACTATCATCAATTAAATTTTTGCTCGAAACATCATTAAAAATGACTTCGTTATGAAACAAACTAGGGGCATGATAGTTTCCTTGACTAAGTCAGAACTGTTGGATAGAAAGCTTTGGTTCTCATAAGTTTGATATCTTGTGTTTCCTCATTTTAAAAGATTCTTATTAATCTTCTGGCATCTTCTTATTGACTTTTGGATGACAACCAAGTTCGAAATCAGTATTATCAATCTTTGGATGACAACCAAGTTCACAATTGATATCTTTAAGATATTTTATTGATCTTTGGATGAAAACCAAGTTCAAAATCAATACTATCAGTTTAGTTTGATCAAGTGTGAGACTAATCTCATCAGGAATTTCATTCGATCATGAGCAAAATTCTCAATCTTTCTGAAGTCACCAAAACTTTCTTTGAATCAATGCGCTGCTCGCACATCAATTCAAAGAGGGGAAAATGTAACCACCTAGATTTGGTCTACTCTAACCATAGACCCTAGTTTCCCTAAGTGTGATCATACCCCCAATTATGTCCAAAAAACCCTGTTACTGCTTGGCATAATTCATTCGAATCAGATTTAAGCTCCTAAGTGATCTAATCACTAATTTACATTAATCACTTTAGCCAATCCAATCAATTCAATCCAAATTCAATCAATTCAAATCATACCTGGCTAAGGTAATTAATTTAAAAGGGAATTAATGAAATCCTATTTATACCTCATCACTTGCAAAATCAATCCCCTAGCCTAATTAATTCAATTTGGCTATAGTCCTAATTAGTTATTACAAAGCAAATCAAAGGCTTAAATGATTAATTAAATCCCTATTATTGAATGAATATGTTATTACAATAATACATTTTATTAATATTCCTTCAAACCTAACCAATCTCAACTATCCAACCATGAGTTCAAACTCATCCCAACCCCTTCTCACATGCTAATTCTTCTTAATTAGCTAATTAACCCTAATTAGCTAATCCCCCCTCCACTCATTCTCTCTCCTCCCATCTCTATCTTCTTGATCACATTCCTTAATCCCTAAACCTAATCCTAGGCTACCCTTAAGCTTGTCACATTCCATTAAGGAATGATTAATAGCTTCACCCACTTGAGAAAGTCAAGGAATCTCAAGATTCATTTCCTCAAGTCCACCTTGTCAAGCTTGACTCTAAACCCTCACCCATGCTTCTTAAACCCTCACCCATACCTCATTAATGCTTTCATAAATGAATTATTAATGGCTCTTAAATATTCCTTCCACCCATACCTCATTAATGAGTCTTACACCCTCATTAATGGCAGCCCTTCTAGAGTCTTCTCCCCTTCCTCCATTTATCCTATAAATAGGATGGATTTTGAGCTCAAATGGCCCTTGATTTTATGAAATATATTGTTGTAATGCTCCTAATTTTGAAGAGTTGGTAGCATCCTTATGCTGCCCATATTTGGAGAATTGAAGAAGCAATCTTATGTTGCTCAGGTTTAGGACTTTCATAGTTCTTTCTAGCTTAAATCTTAGTTATATTGTTGTAATCTCCATTTCTAGAGCTAGTATGCATGTTTTTGAATCATTTAGGTTACTTTTCATTTGAATATTCCATTCGTAGGTTGTATTTGTCACTGGAATATGCATAATTTGAGGGCTATTATGTCATTTTTCATACTCCTCCTAGATAGGAAGCAATAGAGCAATTTTAGTGATTGTTATGTTTGCTAACCCCTTTGTTTTCACTAATGTAATGATTTATTGAAGTGTTGTGTCTCTTAACAGGTAAAAAAATCACACACACACACACACACACACACACACATTAAGGGTAGAATATAAGTTGAAGAGCAGACGATATAACCTTAGAGAAAAGGAAAAACAAGTTAGCAACAATGACAAAGAGAAGCAAACCATTGAAGCTGAATCTAATAAGAAGATACCTAGAAGAGGGAATGGTAGTAAGGAGTTATATAGTCAGAAAATGGAAGAACTTACATTATAGATCTGTTTAGCCTTCTGAGTAAGTGGTTTGGGGTCATTTCAAGCATCTTGAATGGGTCTCTGATTTGGATCTGGCTTTTTTCCCCTCTTCTACCCCATTTCCACTTTTTCCAGCCTATTTCTGGCACCCCAGACTGAAAAACTGGGACTTTGACCTCAGAGTCAAGGTCAACCTTTTTGGGTCAAGGTCGACCTCAACCTTGACCTAGGTCACAAGAGACCTTTTCCAGGCCTGAGATTCAAATTTTAGAATTTTACAGCTTTCGGATGTCGGTCTTTGGAAAAAGTTAATTCTCGCTTCTGGGTCGGCTGTGTTAGCACTGTGTTGAAATTTTTTTTGAATCTCTTGGTCTTTTATTTTCCCGAGCTTTCATGTTTTCAAATCATGTGTTTTGCCACTCAAAATAAGTCTATCTCTTTTTGAAATCATGTCTTATCCTTAGTCGCTTTGTTGCATCGGTCTTCTTGCAATGTTTTTAAGTTATGCGAGAAGGCGACAAGTTGTCAGTGAAGAGAATCGCACAATCGCGAGCTGTTTGTGTCAAGTTTCGGTATGACTGCGAGTGGGCGACGAGCTGTTTTAAAATTGTGTATCACACAATCGCGATGAGCCCATGTTAAGTTATCATTTGTCTACGAGTGAGCGGGTCTTATGTTTGTAAAGGTTAATCGCGCAGTCGCGATGCCTTATTGAAGTTAACTCAAAGGTTAGCGAGTCAGCGATGAGTTAAGGTTATGTCTATCGTGCAGTCGCTGAAATATTTTGCTGTCTACTTCATGCTCCATGATTGAGCGAGTATTTTTAAAACTCAAGTAGTCGCACAGTCGCATCAAGCTTTTGTATCAATGTTTTCAGTTGCGCGAGTGCGCGACGAGGTCCTGTCTTATAGATATCGCTTACTCGCATAGGTTTTGACTCATGTGTATTTTGCAGAGCGAGTGCACGATGAAGATACAAGGCAATGATATGAAGCTGTAACGCACAGTCACAGAAGCATTTTCAAGATTCATGATAGTCTGCGACAGAGCGACAAAGAAATCATTTAATGCCTCGCTCACTCGCTGATGCTTTGAGGCGATCGAAAAAGAACCCGCGAGCATGCGACGAGCCAAAAGAGAAGGTCATCGCTCAGTCGCCAAGAAGAAGAGAAGAAAGAAGAATAGCTCGCGAGTGGGTGACAAAGGTGAAAAATGAAGCAGTCGCGCACTCGCAGTCTATAATGAAGTAAAGTTTCTGGGCTCGCGAATTTGCGACTGAGCAAAGAACAATGCATCGCTTACTCGCGCATTAGATGAAAGCAGAAATAAAAGGATAGCGAGTGAGCGATTGGACAGAGTATGAGTTAAAGAAGATGAATATCTCTCAGTCACCCAGTCAATGAAGACAAAAGGAGATCAGCTCGCGGGTATGCGATGAGCACAAGGGAGAAAAGCATCGCTCAGTCGCCCATATCAAAAAGTGCAGTTTAAAGCCTTGCGAGTGTGCGATTAAAGAATAAGCTGAAAAATGAGAAATATGGTCGCTCAGTCGCCTGAATTTAAGTGACATCAAAAATCAACTCGCGAGGGTGCGACGAGTAAAATTTAAAAGCATCACTCACTCGCATGAAAAGAAAAGCCAAAGCATGACAGATAGCGAGTACGCGATAGACTTAAGTTTAAGTCAGGGGCTAGGTCGTCGCTCACTCGTGGGAAATGAAAATTTGAGCAAGGATGGAGGGTGAGTATGCGACCAGTTAGATAACAAGGATGAGTCACTCACTCGCAAGGGTACTTCTAAAAGTGAAAAAAGTGCAATGTGCTGGCAAGTTTCAGGCTGACGAGTGCCAGATGGAAAAAAGCGTCCACTCTCTCTTCCAGATAGGATCAAACAGTGTAAGTTGATCGCAGCAGTAATGACAGAATGAAATCTCTGTGACAGTTTGAGTGCATAAATTTGGCTTTCAAGTTGACAAGACACAGTCCTTAATGGCTATAAGTGTAAATGATTGAGTTGGATTCTGTACAACTCTCATTTCTGCATTCTAAGTTTTCTGTGAAGAGTAAGGAGCTTATTTGTTTGGAGC
>MU224564.1:699809-724423 GCA_018584345.1 Thuja plicata
GAGCGACAATGTCTCCTTCTGCTCGGTCGCACAGTCGCCACCTATTTTGCCTTTGCCCTTTATCTTCAGCGAGTGAGCGACCACATCCTATTTTTACTCGTCGCGCACTCGCGCTCAACTATCTTTTTCGGTCTTCTGCTCGGCGACTGCGCGACGAGCACTTTCTTTCCTTGATCGCGCAGTCGCGACCAATTCCTCCTTCATGTGTATTTCTTAGCGACTGAGCGATGAGGCCCTGTTCTTGCTCGTCGCGCAGTCGGGGGCTGCTTTTTCTTTCTTCTTTTCGATCAGCGAGTGCGCGACCACATCTCCCATTAAGCTCGTCGCGCATTCGCGAGCTAGGGACCCGACATGACATAGACATCGCGACTGCGCGACGAGGCATGAAATACTTGACCCGCTCAGTTGCAAGGCAAGAACGAACTGACCTAAATTGATCGCGACTGCGCGACCACATCAAATATAACTCGTCGCGCACTCGCAGACGGAACAGACCAAAGCAAAAATAGATCGCGATTGCGCGATGCATTAACTTTTGACTCGTCGCTCAGTCGGGGAGAAAATGGACTGATGTAAGAATAGGTGGCGACTGAGTGATGACCGCGATTGGCAGCTCGTTGCGCAGTCGCGCAACTTAAAACCTGAGCAAAAAGTTAAAACGCGATTTGACATAAGGCAAGATTTGAAAAGGGCTGAGCCATTTTGGGCGGGAAAACACAGAAGAGGCCAAATTGCAAGAATGGGGAAACTTGGTCAACATATACCTCTTCTTCAAGTATTCCATTTATGAATGCTAACTTGACATCTATTTGATATACTTTGAGTCCCTTGAATGCGGCATAAGCAAGTAGTATTCTTACTCCTTCTAGCCTAGCAACGGGTGCAAAGGTCTCTCCATAGTATATACCTTCTTCTTGTGCATACCCCTTGCATACTAGTCTTGCTTTGTTCCTTGTGACTTCTTCATTCTCGTTCAGCTTATTCTTGAATATCCATTTTGTACCAATGACATTCTTATCATCTGGTCTTGGCACAAGTGACCATGTCTTTTTCTTCTCAATTTGTTCAATCTCATCATTCATAGCACTTATCCATTCTTCATTATCAAGTGCAGCATTGATAGATTTTGTCTCAAACTCACAAATTAAACAATTTGAGGTTAAAGACTTACTTCTTTTTCTTGTACCAGCTCTTTGATCTGGATCTCTGGATGGTTTCTTCTTACATATCTTGCAAGTACAGGTACAACTCTTTGTGTATCAGCTTGATCATTATTTTGATCTTCATTCTATTCTTCATCACCTTGCACATTATTCTAATTATTATCCTGACCGTCAGTAACAACAGTCTGACCGTCGGTTGCAACATTCTATTGTTCTAGAATTAAGCACTGTTGCTTGGGTAGAGTGTTGAATCTTTCACAGTACACAAACTTGTTGTAGTCCTTTGGTTCTTTTGTGTTTCTAGCTCATTCTTTTCTACAAATTCATCTATCTTTACATTTGCACTTTCAACAATTTTGTTAGAAGCCTTGATGAGACATTTATACGCTTTTCTCTTGTTGGAATACCCTAGAAAAATACCTTATTCACTCTTGGCGTCAAGATTTCCATTTCTATAATCCTTTAAGACATAACATTGACTACCAAAGATTTTGAAGTAACTTACATTGGGTGTTTTACCATACCATAGCTCACAAGGTATCTTCTTTGTGTCCTTCTTCAATTAGACTATGTTAAGTGTGTAGACAACAGTATTGACAGCTTCCCCCCAGAAGATTTGGGTGATGCCTTTCTCTATCATCAGTGTTCTAGCACAATCAACTATTGATATGTTCCTTCTCTCATCAATCCCATTTTGTTGTGGTATTCTTGGTGTAGAAACATGTCTTTTTATACCATGCTCATTACAGAAATTAGTGAATTAATCTGATATAAATTCTCCTCCTCTATCTGATATCAAACATTTCAGGTCCTTACCACTTTGTTTCTCTACCATAGCCTTATACCATTTAAACATCTTGAATGCTTTAGATTTATCTTTAAGAAACATGACTGTCATCATTCTAGAGTAATCATCAACAAAGAGAATAAAATATCTATCTCCATAATAACTCTTTGTCCTCATTGGTCGGTTGCTACTCTCAAATTTGGCACAAATTTGGAGTGACCATTTTGTGAATTTTCTATAAGGCAAAATGAGTACCCTAAAAAACTTTTGTGCTTGTAAAAGATACCCTGATGATTTTCATGATGTAACACTTGGGAAGAGGGTTCAGTGCCTTTCATTTGACATATGCAGTGGGTTCCAACTCCTTAATTTCAATTATGACATGTTTAGGGAGTATTCATTTTGAGGTGGTAACATAAATCTGCATTCTTTGCTAAGTGTCATTTTGTTGTCCAGGGCCTAGTTTGCTTATGAATATCTTGCACCCTGTTGAGTTTCATAAGTCACTGCTTTGGGAATATGTTACATGTATATCAGAGAGTTTATGTTTCAGAACCCAAGCCATTTCAAGTCAGTTTGATAAGTTTTCAGATTCCCTAAAATTTGGTTCTCCAAAAATGTCCAGTTTCTCTGATTACCCAGATTTCCAAATAGCCTACTTTGAGGTTTTCCAAAATGTGTCCCGTTGTATGCATTGATAATTGAATGTTCCCCCATGTTGCAAACATGATAGATTACTCACCTCAAGAGTCTTAGATTCCTGCCAATCCACTTATCCACTTTGTCATAGCCTTTCCATTTCCAATTTATTAAAGTTTTACTGAATGTGTAGAATTCAGAATTAAAACACCTACTTTGTGGTCTCCCTATTTGCACACGGTTCAAGATTAGGAATAATTGAAAGTTGTTCTGCATTGTAGACTTGGAAGTGAACTCCTTTGAATATTTTCAGAGTTTGATCAATCCAGCTAATCATTTTTCTATGATGATCCCAAATCAGATTTCTGCTTTTTTCACCAAGTTTGAGTTGACAAAGTTGTAAAGGGTTGACTTTACAGATTTGTACTTTTTGATCAGTGTATTTTCCGAATGAGATAATTAAGGTTTTGCATTCTACATATGACATTGGATCCATGTTCAAAGGTTGAGATTCTGAAGGTTCATTTTGATGACTTTATGAACTCAGTATCAAAGGCAATTTTTGCAGATTGACAGTGTAGAACAGAATCAAGTTTGCAAAATAGTCATTTAAGGAAATGATAACTTTCTGTCTGAATGTTATTTTCAAGAACCGATCATGGCATCATGCTTATTACATATGAATGTACTATTTGACTTGATGGTGAAGCTTCAGAGCTTGATTCAGTGATTTTGCAGTGGCCTATCCAGATGAAGTTTATGATGTTTCAACTTATTGCATTTGCATGGTTTTCTCAATTACTAAGTTTGAATAGTTACATATTGTGCTTGAGGATGAATCTGGAAAATTCCTTTTGCATGTGTATTCCATGATGATGAATGAGTTGTCCCGTCAAATGATTAAGCTTCAGGAGGCATTCTGATGACTTTCCAAATTGTATTTCCGGCAGGGTTTGCATGTTTAAAGATTGTTGATTGCAGAATATAATGAACTGGCTCACTTTGCATTTGATTATCCTTTAGACCGAATATTTTCAAGATAGTCCAGTTGATGACAATAGCTCAGATGCTAGGGAGGAATGTCTGCTCCAGTTCCCATACTGGTAAGAGGTCATTCAACCAGTTCTTAAAGCCCATTCCAGAGGCTTCTTGTCACTTCTAGGGCAGTATTGCAGAGGTGTAAAAGATTGTTTCTAATGATCGTAATCTCAATGATTTGTGATCCAAATTTTACTAGAGGCCATGTTTTGTATTTGGAAGATGAAATTTTTTTTTTAGGATGATAATTCCCAAACCACAAAAGGACCCAGCTTTTGTTATTAAAGTTCAATACCTATTTTATGGGGTTTTTAAAGTATATCATTATGATTCAAATCATGGTACTTATGGATACATGCAAATGATTGTCGACTATGGGCAAAATATGAAGCATGGACAAGTGATTTTAAAAGTAGAGCTTATGTGTGATAGTTTTCAATAGATGGTTCCCTATTTGTGGATGAATTTTGAAGAATATACAATGTGGTTTGCATTAATTTCCAAGAAAGTTAAGACATTGAAAGTGCAAATGCAATTTGCAGTTGAAAAGAAATGGAAATGCCAACGTGGGAAACCAAGATATATGTCCATAATATTTTAAAGGAGGAGCTTGGCTGGGGAAGTAAATGGGAGTCTTCACTGACTATGGACGACTTTAAAAAATTAAAAAATCATTGCACATGCTAATAAAACTATGGAGAATACCCAACGCTAAGTATGATGGAGGAAGTGAGTGGTTTTTAAAAGACATTTGATGCCAATATCCTTGCACAATGCAAAGTGTAGTTTGTTGGTGTGTTGGCAAATGTGGAAGAATCCAGTGCTTGGGAATAAAAGACATAGGATTACGCATTGCATTCATATGCATTTGCAATAAAGTCAATGAATAGATGCAGGAAGAATTTTCTTTTGCAAAGGGGCTGCCAGTATAATGAAAAACAAAATTACAAAATCAGATACCAAGATTGCCATCGCATTAGAGAGGAATTGAAAGGAAGTTTAGTGTTTCAAAACATTACAAAATGCTTGGAAATGAAAGACAGAAGGTATTTCCATGTTAATAAAGAGGGTGTTTTAAAGTATTAAAATGACAATACCTGAACTTGCACAGCATTATGTGGAAGAACAAGTTAATAGCCTACGCAACATTGCAAAGGCAGAAAACTTTAAAAACAAACAAGAATACCGGATGAAATATGGGCACCATTTGAAGGGAAGGCATTTAAAACAATAAACAAATGCAACTGGTCTGAATGAAGGTAAGTAAAAGACAAAACAATGCATGGATTAAACAACACAGACCCCTGCGCAGATAATGAAGAGCCAGTTCTGTTCTGAATATTTCAAATTGCAAAGGGATTCAACACCCAATTGGAGACTCCCACGCAGCATTTGAGAGCATAAGGAAGATGGAATAAGGTGGATTCCATGCAAATAATGAATAGTTTTAAAACATTAAACACCAAATACATGCTATGCCCAGTAAGGAGGGGTCTGCGCAATAAGGAGAATGCCATGCATTTAAAAGGGGGAAGAGGATAACCCTACGCAGAAGTTGGAGGAGGATGTTTTAATACATTAAAACCATAGAAAATGCAAATGTATTTGCAAGTAAAGGTTGTGCCATACATCAGGGTGCCATGCACAAGGTATGATGAGAAGTCAGTATATGATCTGCATTTAAAAAGTATTCAAACCCAAACATTGTGTATTAAATTAAAAGTTGAATGTTGGTATTAACATGACAGATGAGTTCCAACGCAGAGCACAAAAGAGGAACATTAAATCATTGAACAGAAAATTTGAATGCCATAAACCTTGCAGAGAGATTAGATAGATTGGATAAAGAAGGCCAGCGTGGACCATAGGGGGGATATGTAAAAGCATTCATATCAAATGTAATACATTGAGATACAGAGTAGGCTCACACCAAAAACCATGATGGAGGAGAGGTTTTTTGGAAGTTTTAAATTAAAATTTTCAAATGTGAAACCATGGAAGGTGGTGCCTAGACCTCTGGAAGAAATTGATGGTCTTCATTTGCAAGGAAACAACGCCATTAATGAGCAGTTCTGCTGAAAGTCTCAGAAATTTTTAAAACAATGAAAATGGGATTATCCCACATTGCCTGTGTGTGGTCAGATTTTAGTATTTATATACTAAAGGGCACAGTATATGAAATAAGTAAAGAGCCCACAGGCTCTTGGCGGGCCCCTTGGTGCTGGAGGGTATAATGCATGGTGGGCCCCTTATTTTGAACCATAATTTGAAAAATGCTTTAAACCCATATGGAAATTTAATCCCACATTCTTCCTGCAAGGGATTTCAAAATACATATAAGGAAAAACACAAACATATCAAATGTGAAGCTGAAGAGGAAGCTATCCATGCACACACCCAGGCTGGTGCCTCTATTTCTGTGCCCGACAGGACATCGACCAAATTTTGCAGAAAAATGGTGATGACATGGCAAAGGCAACATGTGGCGACTAGTCGCAAAGTCGGGAGATCAGGAGCAGTTAGCCGCCAGGATCAGGAGACTTGGAGACTAACCGCTAGTGGTTAGTCACGAGGTCATAGAATGCTAGCGATTAATGCGAAAAGTTCTGGAGACTTGGAGACTGAGTGTGGTCGCGAGGTCGCGTGATGCTTGAAGATAACTGCCATATATTCAGAGACAAGGAGACTAACTGAGTCGCGTGGTCACTGGATTTTTAATGCTAAGTCATATTCATTACAAGACTTAGAGACTAAAGCTAGTCTCCAAGTCTCCAAATCAAACTGTGGTTAGTGCAGATTCTAGGAGACTTGGAGACATGAAGGAAAAAGTGACCCGGAGTTAAAAGGCAGTTAAAAGCAGCAAATCAGTAGGTGACACATGTTGATTTCTGGTGAGTTCTGGGCAGAAATGTAGAAAAATAAGAATTTCAAAGGAGAATGGATAGTATGCACAGGAATAGTAAAAATAAATGATTTTAAAATCATTATTTGTGCAAAGTTTTGAATCAAATTTGGACAAGTGGGATACAAAGCTAATATTTTAAAAAATTGAAAAGGATTATAATATTATGTAAAGATTAGGGCATTACATTTTTCATATAGTCTGGTGCACATATTTTTTGCAAAACTTAACAGAAAGGGTTTTCCCGGAGATTTTTGAAATCAGATTTTTGAAGGCAATCAGATTTTTGCCGAGATATCAAATTTTAAAAAAAAAGTTATAGAAGAAGATAAGATCAGAATTAGACCTTGAAAAGGAAAATGAGATCAGATTTGTTTCTTTAGAATGAAGTCAGAGAATGAAGTAAAAGACAAGAAAAATTAGATTTTCTCAGAGATTTAAATCAGTTTTTAAAGGATATTTAAAAGGGTAAATGAGGCAGATTTTGAAGAGGCACTTGCAGAACAAAGTCAGATTTCTTTGTGGAGTCAAATGTTGATGAAATAAATCTGATTTTGTACACTATGAAAGAAAGTTAAATCATTTTAAAATCATCGACAGTTTTAAGATCAGATTTTGGAGATCTCTGATGATATCAAATGCAGGAAATAAAGAATAAGTGCATATTAGATTGCAAAGCAGAGGGACAAGTGTGAATCTCTCAGAGATAATAGGGTTTCTTCTCTCTTATTTATTCTCTTCTCCTTTCTATTTTGAGGGTTCCTGTTCCCTGTTTCTGATTCCTGTTCTTGGGAAGGTCCCTATTGGTTTGATGATTTTTTATTGCAAGTTATACTTCTATTTCTCTGTATATTTCTGAAAGCTTAAGGTCTGGATGTGTTGAAGTAGAATTCATTAATGAAACACAATGTATTTGCTCCTCTTCTATATTTTATTATCTCTTTAGATTATGTTTGTGCTCTAGTATAGTTCATTTGTAAGGCATATAAAATGTACCTACTACAAGGTAGTGTGTCTAATTGTTTGTGAGTCTCTTTCAAGGAGAGAGCTAAGTTTCACAAGTGATTTCAGAGAGAAAAGCATTTTGTAAGGATTTGATGCAGTGGTATGGATATGAGAGGATAGTTTTTAAGGCACTCTATCTCATTTAAATGTAGTTTGTAAGGCACTCTACAATATCTTCATTAGTTTGTTGTTGTTGGTACATGTTTTCATTGACTCTTTGCCCAAGGGATAGGCACTGGTCTAGAATTTGGTTTGCAGTTGGTTCTTCATCCAATATCGTATCAAAATCAATCAATTAATTTCATTTAGTTTTTAGAACAAGTGAGCTAAACTCATTAGGGGCTCATATCAGTAGGATATTGTCCATTTTATTGATTCCTTGGAGAATGAATCAACTAGGTTATCCCTCCTTAGAAGGAAGAAGGATGAAAGTCCTTGTTTCATTGGTTTTTGCTATATTTACAATCATAGTTTATTTGGTTAAGCTTTGAACTTGGTTGTGCTTGACCATTTGCAAGGTGTTTCATAAGTTGGTTTAACAAAGATACATAGAAAATTAGTGTCCACATTCATATATACTATGTAATCAGTAATCATAAAGAGGTAAAACCTACTTGAGTATATGTGGAGCTCAAAAATGAAGAAGGATCTTATCCAATCCTTAGCAATTAGGATTTTCTTGTATCTGAATCAGTATTAGGAGGAATAATGTTCAAGTAGTCATTTCAAGCACTTTGATTCATACAAGAAAAATCCCTAACAAATTGGTGACTCCGCTAGGGATAGAGATTGTAAAGTCTTGTTCAAGTATTTAGAAATCTCTGGTGTTCTAAAGTTTAAGATTTTTTCATTACAGTTGAGTTAGCCCATCTGAGTCACCTAACAAATTGGCAAATCTACTAGGGAGGTAAAAAGATAGCAAGTTTAAGATGTTGAATTCCTTTCTTTGTTGAATTAGCCCAGAGTCTGGTTAAGTGAGACAATTATAGAGTCTAGATTTCAAAAGAAAAGATATATTCCTTATGATTTATAAGAAGAGTCAAATCTGTTTGTTGTTTGCTGCAAAGTGTTTGAAAGTTTTTAGTTTCTCCAAGATGGTATCTAAAGGATCTCACTACTGGTGAGTGGTGACTCTAAGTTCTCTGATTTGCACCAGTGTGCATGTTAAAGAAAGACTACAAAAGAAGCTGGACTTGCAGCAACAGTGATAGTAGATTTTTGGGCTCCTGTGGTTATGGACATAGCCAAGTAAGGAATCATTAAAAGGCTTTATGTGTGGTATGTGTGAGTGAGCTGATTTGAAGAAGCTAGAGCTAAAAATGGATCTCAGCCAGTTGTAAATCTTTCTCTGCAACAAGGTAGCAGCTCTACAAGTTGGAAGGTTGATTTGGAGGTGTTTTCAAATCACATATTTGTAGCAGCTCAATTACATCTGGGTATTTCACAAAGTTTTGATAGTCTTCCTTATCAAGTGATTATAGCACTATAGCAAAAAGGAATTAGGTGTAAGAGAAGTTTACATGTTTCAAGTTTTACTTACATTTTTGCAAAACTTGAAGGAGATATGTATTAGGAAAGATTGGCAGTTTGTAATCTTTTTGACTGCTAAGATGTCATATTATAGTGATTGGAGGGGTAGTAATTTGTATGGGGCAATTAGTTTTAAGGGTATCCATGGATATCCAAATCATATTCCATCAAAGGTTAGGGAGTGTTTGCCAAAGTTTACTAGTTTTGGTGAACAATCGGCTGAAGCTCATTTAAAAAATTTTGCTGACTTGGTAGATAGTCATAATATTTTACATGAGGATATATTAATGAAAGTTTTTGTAATATCCTTAGTTGATATTGCAAGAGATTGGTTTAGAGACCTACCTCATGGCTCAATAGAATCCATGGAAGCATTGGAGGCTTGTTTTACTGATAGATTTAGTGATTTTGTTCAACTTAGTGATGTAGAACAATATAATGAAGTAGAGCACAGTGAAATACATGACATATCTGAATTAAATGATCCTGTATCAGAGTATGATCTTGTCAAAGCAGAGACAGATATGTTGAGGCAAAGGCTTCAAGATAAGGTGGTGCTACTTTTACAAGGACACATGAATAGAGAAGGAAGTGAATCGCCAAATGATTTCTACATAAGATTTACTAATAAGCTAAAAGGATACGACATCATTTTTTGTCCTCGGGATCTTGTATGGGAAGATTTATTTGTTGAGCTTTGTTTTCCCCATACATGCAATTTACCAATTTCTCAGAGGGCAGAATATTTTCAGCAAACTATAGAATGGATAAAGGTTTTAGAAGATGCTTCTTCTAAAGACGTATCAGATGTTGAGAATAATGATATTGAATCTAAAAATTCTGAGATTATTGAAGATGCTGATGATAAATCTGATTGTGAAGAATATAATGAATCTTATTTTAAAGATGAATATGTGATTAGTAATGATGAGGAGTTTACTGCTGATGAAGGTATTGCTGATGTTAATATTGATAATAAGTTATATGAGCAACAAGAAAATGAAGAAAATATATGTAGCCAGCAAGATAACAGTTATGATGCAGACATGAGTGTTTGTAGTGATATCACTACATAAGAAGATATGATTTCAGAGGTTTCACTACAAGACTCCAACAAAGAAGAAATTTGCAGCATTGTGCAAGAAGACAGTGAGGTAATGAATGAAGAGGATGACTGTGGTTCCATTCATAGTGAACAAATTGCAGAGATTTTGTCTCATGAGTATCTTAGATATTCAGGAAATGGAAGCTTTGAACTTTCATGTCCAATGCATATTGATTTTGACAAAGAAAGTGAATCAGTGCATTATGATTTGGACATGTGTGATACTATTTCTTCTTGCACTCCCTTTTCATTAGGCTACAACAGATGTCAGTTTGATTTATCAGATGATGAGGTTTTTAGTATGGTTTCAGATTTAGCAGATGTGGAAATTCCAAGTACTGAGTTGAGTATTGATTTAGAGAATAGTGTGGATTTTGAATCTTGTCTTGATTCTAAGTGTGCCTTTGAACCATTAAAAAGTGGTCAATCAGTGGCTCAAGTTTCATTGGCCAATATTCAATGTACTGGTATTTTCCCTCCCACCCACAACTTTTCTTTGAGTTTGTTTGATGATGATAAGCTGCAAGGTGCTCCTATTTTTGATGAAGAGGTTATTGCTCCACGTCCTAAGTTTGATCATATCTAAGGTGATGAGTCTTCTCAGATTTTGCATGATATGCAAGTGATGGGTGTGAATGAACTTAATGATGCTTGCCCAAGCAATATGATAGAGGTTGAGTATCCCTCCTTTCAGTTGGATGGTGAGTTTTTAAGTTATGGTTTACAGATGAAAGATGATAAATGTTACAAATATCAAAGTATGTTCTTATCTAATGAATGTGACATGTATATGCAACAAATTTTTTATGATGACAATCTGCCTAATGTTTATGGAAGCTCATATGAATAATTTTCAGATTTTTTGTTATATGATGAGTTGATACAGGATGACAATGGATTGGATCAGACAGATAAGAGTGGCATTGTTATCATATTTTTGAAACATGGGGCAAAGAGCTTTGTGTTTGACAAAGGTAAGAGTTGATTTTAGTTGTGGGGCTTTGGGCCTCTTGTAGATAATGAAAATATTTTATAGTTACTTTCCCTTTCAGTTTTGTGTTTTCTTTCAGTTAGAGGTTTTCCCATTTTTTGAGAAAAGAACCAAAAGTTTTGAGAGGTGAAAGTGAAAAGAGGAAGGTGAAAAGTGATAAAATCTGATTTTTAGTTTTGGGGTGGTCTGCTACTCCAGAGATCTGTGGTTCTTGGTATAAAATTATATTTAACTGTCCTTAGTCAGAGCCACTGTTGGTACTCTCAAATTTGGCACAAATTTGGAGTGACCATTTTGTGAATTTTCTATAAGGCAAAATGAGTACCCTAAAAAACTTTTGTGAGAAGGCATAGTTGGAGTACTTGTAAAAGATACCCTGATGATTTTCATGATGTACCACTTGGGAAGATGGTTTAGTGCCTTTTATTTGACATATGCAGTGGGTTCCAACTCCTGAATTTCAATTCTTACATGTTTAGGGAGTAGTCATTTTGAGGTGGTAACATAAATCTGCATTCTTTGCTAAGTGTCATTTTGTTGTCCAAGGCCTAGTTTGCTTCTGAATATCTTGCACCCTATTGAGTTTCATAAGTCACTGCTTTGGGAATATGTTACATGTATATCAGAGATTCTATTTTTCAGAACCCAAGCCATTTCAAGTTAGTTTGATAAGTTTTTAGATTCCTTAAAATTTGGTTCTCTAGAACTGTCCAGTTTCTCTGATTACCCAGATTTCCAAATAGCCTTCTTTGAGGTTTTCCAAAATGTGTCCAGTTGTATGCATTGCATAATTGAATGTTCCCCCATGTTGAAAACATGATAGAGTACTCACCTAAAGAGTCTTAGATTCTCGCCAATCCAGTTATCCACTTTTTCAGAGCCTTTCCATTTCCAATTTATTAAAGTTTTACTGAATGTGCAAAATTCAGAATTAAAAGAACTACTTTGTGGTCTCCCTATTTGCACACAGTTAAGGATTAGGCATAATTGAAAGTTGTTCTACATTGTAGACTTGGAAGTGAACTCCTTTGAAGATTTTCATATTTTGATCAATCTAGTTGATCATTTTTCTATGATGATTCCAAATCAAATTTCTGCTTTTTTCACCAAGTTTGAGTTGACAAAGTTGTAAAGGGCTGACTTTACAGATTTGTAATTTTTGATCAGTGTATTTTCCAAATGAGATAATAAAGTTTTTTCATTCTACATATGAAATTGGATCCATGTTCAGAGGTTGAGATTCTGAAGGTTCATTTTGATGACTTTATGAACTCAGTATCAAAGGTAGTTTTTGCAGATTGACAGTGCAGAACAAAATCAAGTTTGCAAAATGGTCATTTTAAGGAAATGATAACTTTCTGTCTGAATGTTATTTTCAAGAACCGATCATGGCATCATGCTTTTTACATATGAATGTACTATTTGACATGATGGTGAAGCTTCACAGCTCGATTCAGTGATTTTGTAGTGGCCTATCCGGATGAAGTTTATGATGTTTCAACTTATTGCATTTGCACGGTTTTCTCAATTACTAAGCTTGAATAGTTACATCTTGTGCCTGAGGACGAATCTGGCGAAGTCCTTTTGCATGTGTATTCCATGATGATGAATGAGTTGTCCCATCAAATGATTAAGCTTTAGGAGGCATTCTGATGACTTTCCAAATTGTATTTCCGACAGGGTTTGCATGTTTAAAGATTGTTGATTATAGAATATAATGAACTGGCTCACTTTGCATTTGATTATCCTTTGGACCGAATATTTTCAAGATAGTCTAGTTGATGACAATAGCTCAGATGTTGGGGAGGAATGTGTGCTCTAGTTCCCATACTAGTCAGAGGTCATTCAACCAATTCTTAAAGCCCATTCCAGAGGCTTCTTGTCACTTCTAGGGAAGTATTGCAGAGGTGTAAAAGATTGTTTCTAATGATTGTAATCTCAACGATTTGTGATCCAAATTGCACCAGAGGCCATGTTTTGTATTTGGAAGATGAAAATTTGTTTTTAGGATGATAATTCCCAAACCGCAAAAGGACCCAACTTTTGTTATTAAAGTTCAATACCTTTTTTATGGGGGTTTTAAAGTATATCATTATAATTCAAATCATGGTACTTATGGATACATGCAAATGATTGTCAACTATGGTAAAAATATGAAGCATGGACAAGTGATTTTAAAATTAGAGCTTATGTGTGACAGTTTTCAATAGATGGTTCCCTATTTGTAGATGAATTTTGAAGAATATACAATGTGGTTTGCACTAATTTCCAAGAAAGTTAAGCCATTGAAAGTGAAAATGCAATTTGCAGTTGAAAAGAAATGGAAATGCCAGCGTGGGAAACCAAGATATATGTTTGCAATATTTTAAAGGAGGAGCTTGGCTGGGGAAGTAAATGAAAGTCTTCGCTGACTATGGATGACTTTAAAACATTAAAAAATCATTGCACATGCTAATAAAACTATCGAGAATACCCAGCGCTAAGTATGATGGAGGCAGTGAGTGTTTTTTAAAAGACATTTGATGCCAATATCCTTGCGCAATGCAAAGTGCAGTTTGTTGGTGTGTTGGCAAATGTGGAAGACTCCAGTGCTTGGGAATAAAAGACATAGGCTTACACATTGCATTCATATGCATTTGCAATAAAGTCAATGAATAGATGTAGGAATAATTTTCTTTTGCAAAGGGGCTGCCAGTATAACGAAAAACAAAATTACAAAATCAGATACCAAGATTGCCATCGCATTAGAGAGGAATTGAAAGGAAGTTTAGAGTTTCAAAACATTACAAAATGCTTGGAAATGAAAGACAAAAGGTATTTCCATGTTAATAAAGAGGATGTTTTAAAGTTTTAAAATGACAATACCTGAATTTGCACAGCATTATGTGGAAGAACAAGGAAGTTAATAGCCTGCGCAGCATTGCAAAGGCAGAAAACTTTAAAAACAAATAACAATACTGGATGAAATTTGGGCACCATTTGAAGGGAAGGCATTTAAAACAATAAACAAATGCTATTGGTCTGAATGAAGGTAAGTAAAAGACAAAACAATGCATGGATTAAACAACATAGACCCCTGTGCAGATAATGAAGAGTCAGTTATGTTCTGAATATTTCAAATTGCAAAGGGATTCAACACCCAATTGGAGACTCCCACGCAGCATTTGAGGGCATAAGGAAGATGGAATAAGGTGGATTCCACTCAAATATTGAATACTTTTAAAACATTAAACACAAAATACATGCTATGCCCAGTAAGGAGGGGTCTGCGCAATAAAGAGAATGCCATGCATTTAAAAGGGGGAAGAGGATAACCCTGCGCACAAGTTGGAGGAGGATGTTTTAATACATTAAAACTGTAGAAAATGCAAATGTATTTGCAAGTAAAGGTTGTGCCATACATCAGGGTGCCATGCGCAAGGTATGATGAGAAGTTAGTATATGATCTGCATTTAAAATGTATTCAAACCCCAACATTGCCTATTAAATTAAAAGTTGAATTTTGGTATTAACATGAAAGATGAGTTCCAGCGTAGAGCACAAAAGAGGAGCATTAAATCATTGAACAGAAAATTTGAATGACATAAACCTTGCACAGAGATTGGATAGATTGGATAAAGAAGGCCAGCGTGGACCATAGGGGGGATATGTAAAAGAATTCATATCAAATGCAATACATTGAGATACAAAGCAGGCTCACACCAAAAACCATGATGGGGGAGACGTTTTTTCAAAGTTTTAAATTAAAATTTGCAAATGTGAAACCATGGAAGGTGGTGCCCAGACCTTTGGAAGAAATTGATGGTCTTCATTTGCAAGGAAACAACGCCATTAATGAGTAGTTCTGTTGAAAGTCTCAGAAATTTTGAAAACAATGAAAATGGAATTATCCCACATTGCCTGTGTGTGGTCATATTTTAGTATTTATATACTAAAGGGCACAGTATATGAAATAAGTAAAGAGCCCAGAGGCTCTTGGCGAGCCCCTTGGTGCTGGAGGGTATAATGCATGGTGGGCCCCTTATTTTGAACCAGAATTTGAAAAATGCTTTAAACCCATATGGAAATTTAATCCCACATTCTTCCTGCAAGGGCATTTCAAAATACATATAAGGAAAAACACAAACATATCAAATTTGAAGCTAAAGAGGAAGCTATCCATGCGCGCGCCCATGCTAGTGCCTCAATTTTTGTGCTCGACCTGACGGCGACCAAATTTTGTAGAAAAATGGTGATGACGTGGCAAAGGTGACACATGGTGACTAGTCGCAAAGTCGGGAGATCAAGAGCAGGTAGCCACCAGGATCAGGAGACTTGGAGACTAACCGCTAGTGGTTAGTTGCGAGTTCACCGGATGTTAGTGGTTAATGCAAAAAGTTATGGAGACTTGGAGACTGAGTGTGGTTGTGAGGTTGTGTTATGCTTGAAGATAACTGCCTATATTCAGAGACAAGGGGACTAACTGAGTCGCATGGTCACTGGATTTTTAATGCTAAGTCACATTCATTACGAGACTTGGAGACTGTTATGCCCTATATCCATGTCCCTACATTTTGTGTGCAAAATGTTGGGTCCCCCCCCTTATCTTCTTTTGTTTGTTTTTGCTTGCGGCTCTTGCCTTGTCTTTCTCCCTTTGTTTTCTTTCTCCGGGGTTTTCTTCCCCGTTGTTGTGTTTTGTTTGTTTGGTTTTTCGTCTCCGGGACTCCAGTCCCGGAGGTTGTTCTTTGTCAGGAACCAGACTCCAGACTCTGAGATTCTTCGCCACGATGTTCTTAAGGTTATCGTCGTAGGGAATCCCCGAGCCCGGGGTCTGGAGGTTTGCTTGTCCAGAGATTTCCGGAAGGAGGTGGATTGCCCCTTTTTACCACGGGTATAAATAGAAGTTATCTGTCACTTTCACATTTACTGTGATTAAAACACTCGAGCACTCAGAGTGATTTTAGAGCGATTACAGAGCGATTTACAGAGAGTTAGCGATAATCAGTGCTTAACACTTCCTTCCTTTTCAGGCAATTGTGAGTGCTTCATGGTGGCGGGCTGTGACCGTTTGGCAACTGTAGCTGTTGCAGAGCTCCCGTGGTAACTTCCTCCTTTCCTCCACCTTTTGGCATTCTCAGGTTGGTGTCTCTGTTCCCGCCTCTTTTCTTTCTGTTCGCCTGGTGTTTCTTCTTCGTTGTTTGTTTGTTTGTTGTCTTCCTGTTTTGTTTGTTTCTTATTTTCTAATTTTTCCGCCCATTGGTGGGTCGGCTCTGCCAGAGGGTTGTCTGCCCTCTATGCAGAAGTGGTCAGTTTGTAGATTATGTATAAAGCTGTATATACTCTGTGCCTTGCCTGGTTTCCTGTGGATGTCATTCTGCAATGTACATTTATGTATATTTAGTGTATATATCCCTCTGTTCCTATGTATATATCCCTCAGCTTTCATGTATATCCTTCCAGGTGGCTTGGCAAGGTGGTCGAGTCGCCTGTGTTGCTGGTTTCTGCCCATGAACTCATGTCGAGGCAGAAAACCACCTGTTTGAGACTTGGCTCTCAGCCGGTTTCAAACAAGCAATTTTCTCTCTCCTCTGTGAAACTAGCCAGACCCTCATTTATGTCCCATGTGCGCAATCAATTCCAGCCAAGTGGCCTTCACTTGTCGCACGTTCGGACAGTTGGCTCCACCGTCATCGCCATAACTCCTATTTAATACCTATGCACGTGGCGCCCACATGGGCTTGATGATTTACCTTTTTACACGTCCTCACCAATGGTAACTTCTCCGGGCTCTGGGTCTCCTACCATCATCCCTCCTGTTTCTTTACCAAGTGTGACAAAATCCCTAGACCTGGATGTTTAGTAGAAACTTTAAGTTCATGTAATGCGTGTGCTTTTTAGGATTTTTGTGAATGAAACTACCTTTTCAGGAAAAGAAGACATCACGGTGGTAAGATCTCCGAACCCCAGAATATTTATTTGTTAATACGTTCTGACGGTCACTTTGCCTTGCAGGTTTTCGGAGTTCACTTCCCAAGCATGTCTAAAGCATTTGCATCCTCTCCACCTGGAAGTCCAGAGCTACCTTCCGTGACGGCTACCAGGGCGGCAGTAAAGTCCAAAATGGAAAAGGCCCTGGAGAAAATGCCCCTGACCATGAAGTTCGTGCAAGACAGTGTCATTATGGGCTCAAAGATCGAGTCTAAAGTTAAGCTTATTACCGACACCAGCATCAGAACATGGCCAGAAATGCAGGCCTTGGTAAAAATCATGTACATCTAGCAATAGGCTGGAGATCAGCTAGCAATCAATGTCGGGGACTCTAAAATCCTTAAGGCGGCTTGTTTCCCGTGCTCTGTACAATCCCCGAAGCTTACAACTCTTCTATTTGGGTTGTTATGCTTGCAGCCGCATAACCAACCGGATACCCTACTCCTCTGGTATCCCTCGACCCAGACACATTCCAGGCGGGTCTACGAATCCCATAATTTGCCAAGGCCTCAGTGGTTACAAGGTCAGATGCCTTGGCCCAATTCACATAGCTGGAGGATGCCGCCCGGGTATACATGAATACCCATTGGCTCAAGGTTCAAAAGAGGGACCCTAAAAGGATGAAGATAGAAATTCCCCACTCCGAGTTCAAAGAGAGCATTTAGATGGGAATGATAGCATTGGTCCGGGTCTTTGGGCAACCCTCCACCCAAGAATTTGCTAAATGGATGTATTACTTCCTCCTCGGCATCTCCACCAAAGGAGAATACTTCGACTGGGCAGCAATAATTTCCAACCATATCGACTCCCAATTCCTTCAACTAAATAGGAAGAAGAAATTTTACATGTCTTCCTATATTTTCTGGGCCCTGGTGTAGCAGAGGCCCCACGCCCATGACCTACTTACAGACGGTGTGCTCAGGATTGGCGCAGGACAAAAGGCACCATGGGACTATTTCCCACAAGTTCAATGGGAGGCCAGCTTCCCCAGTTTTTGTCAGGTAAATGATGCGTTCATTTATTATCACCTGCTCACACCCACCCGAGACGCAGGATACCACCTATCCTCAGAGGTGATGAATTTAGTCTATAATTATGGACACTACTACATCTAGTTCTAATAGAACACTTACATTAGGGTCACCGGCTTCTCTGGAAAACCCTACTTGTTGCCCAAGCACTACGGGGACAAGATTGTGCTCCTGGAATATTGCAGGCAAATAATGGAAGTGCATGCCCTCTTTGCCTTGAAAAAGATACCCAGTATTCCGTTCCCAATCATCTGTGGGAACTACACATGCAGCCTGGCCACCGCAAAAGAGGCGGATAATGAATTAAAAAGCTACAACTTGGAGGAATTTTACTTGGCGTGGAAAAATTTTGATCCGCACGGAAAGATTGAGACGACGCTACCCCGGGCTTCAGATCCCCATCACATCCATATGGAGGATTTTTGGACGGATTGCCAAGACGACGTGGAGGTGCAGAGCTGGTACTACGTCAGGATGACAACCGACATGATGCAAAGGTTGAAGCTCCAGAGGTTCCCAGAGGACTTCTCAGACGCCGCCCCCACTATCGATCCCCAGTACAAGGCAAAGGGGATCGATACAATGAATCTTCCATCGGTAAATTGGGATGCCCAGGAAGGGCCTACAATTGAGGACTTCACTCAAGAGGTGGTCAAGCAAAGTCATGCATACTTCAAAAGGGTGTGCCCTGGAAGTACCCGCTGAGCAGCCCAGCTGGCACCAGGATTAACTCCGAGGGCCGGGACATCTTCGCAAAGAGTAGATAAAGGAAAAAAGATAGATATGACCCCTCCTACGTAAGAAGTCCCCATAAAGGAACAGATAAAAAAATCAGTGGCAGCCTCCCAACAGATGAGGGAGAAATTAATCACGTGGCTGGCCACTCCAACACTAATGGTCGGGCCAATTCGCCCCTCTTCCTCCCCGTCGCTGGCAGCCTTAATGGTGAAGGCAACAGGGGTGGATCCCACAGAAAAAACAACAATAAGGGATGTGGGGCCACCTTTGGTTACCTAGAGAAAGAAGAGGCTTAACAAAAATCTTAAGGCAGAGCCGGGGTTGGGAGCATCCCAGGCCCAACAAGTAGAAATCCTCTCTTCTAGTTCCCCAGAGCCAGAGAAGGAAGCAGAGCCTTCTGAAGTCCCGTCTAGTCCCCCTTCGCAGGAGGAATTTGATGATTTTTTGCAACCGACGAGTTTGAAAACTTATAGGGGGACACCAGACAAGCAGGGATAGAAGTCCCAGAGGTAGAAGCAGCAGCTACATAACAAGAGGTTGTGGAACAAGAACCTGCACAGGGGCAGAAAAAGCAGGAAGAAGAAAGAGAGCCAGAGCCGGAGATTGCCTTTGAAACTCTGGAAATGCAGGGTCCGGGGGTGGACCAACAAAGGAAAGGTGAACAAATGACATCTGCTGGGGGAACCGAACCTTTGGAAACAACCGTAACCCCAGCTGCCACGTTCCAAGTGCCACTCCCAGGAGCGACCTTTGGGCAGGTAATTACCGCGACCCAAACTTTAAATCTTAGCTCAATGCCTCCCCTATTGCCAAAAGATGTACCAACGGAAGAAGAAGCCCCGGCGGTAGAGAAAGAGCAACAAGAAGAGCAGTATAAAGAGGAAATCCCTGAGGAAGCCTACCAAAGTCCAGACCGAGCAATCGACAAAGAGGACAAGGCTGAGGAGATGGAGGTCGCTGAGGAAAATGTTGCTACAAAAGAAGAAGACACAGGGAAAGGGAAAGATGAGGTCCACACCACTGAGGAGCAATAGCCACAAGACACTGGGGAGGAACCAAGGAAACAGATTCTGGAAGAAAAGCCACCCCTGCCGCCTCAGTGGTTAGTAGAAAGCAGAAAAAGAAAAGCTCCGTCCACTCCTGGAACTCCTCTCTCCCTGGCCAAAATGATGGCTCAGGTCCAGGCCCCACTGAAGGCCAAGAAAGCCCAGACAGTTCATACTCTTCAAACTGGGCCGGGCGGAGAAACAGTTGCCATTGTGGCGACACCTCCCCCGGGCACCGATGAAGCAACCGCAGAGCCTGGAGATTACAACGTTGCAGAGGTATCGCTGGGTCAAAGGGGGAAACAGGGTGAGGTGGATTTGCTGAAGGAGGCAGCTAGGGCAGTAGAGGCCTGTTATGAGAAGGAAGCCCAAAGGATCAAAGCAAAAAAGGCAAAAAATGCAAACCTTATGGGGTTGTTTACTGAGCTAGCTTGACCTATCAATGTCGCTCCTCCGGAGGCTTCCACCTCTGAAGATTTACCGCAGAGCGACATCGACTCCCTGTGAATTATGAAGAAGAAGGCCTAGGCAGTAGATGAGTAGGTTGCCCTGCAAATAGGAAACACCTGGTGTTTCCTGGTATCCACCCTCCTAGATTTATATATGGCCCGACATGTTATACACCAGGCAGAGACTCTCATTGACCTGTGGGAGGGTAATATCAAGAATTATCAAGCATGGAAGGTAGAGCTTGAGGAACTCCTTGGCCTGGGAGAGGAAATGATTTTTTAATCCAGAATTCTGGGGGATGAGTCATTTGATTTTGTGAGGACCCAACACTCCAGACTTGACCTCACATTGGAGGTAACCAAGCAACTGGTAGGGACTCTGCAAGATAAAGTCAATGCGGTAAAATATTCTTTCAATTTATATAAGTCTTTTGTAATAAAGACTTCCAGGGCTGACCCCCTCAGCACAGATACATGTACACCAGAGGATTCAGTTTTGGAAAGTTTTGATGAAATGATGAAGTCCTGGTATCAATCCTCGGAGGGGATAGATGGTGCCCAAATGAAAAAGTTAACTCGTATGGTGCTTAGTGGTCACGACGCGACAAAAATGGCTGACGAGTTTAAGGAGAATGTTCTAGACCTGGGAGAGCAAATTGAAGTGGCCAAATACTAAAGGGCCAGCCTAAGGGATATCAACGAAGATGGCATTTCCCGCTTCCTCCAGGCTTTCAATGATAATAAACAACCTTGAGCTTTCTTCGGGGGCCGGAGAAAACTCAAACATTGGGTATTCTTTATTCTTTTGGGAATGTAAGTTCTCGGATCCCAGATTCTTGGATCCCAAATTTTGTATTCTTTCAAGTGATCCGTGTCCCAGTACCCGAGGCCGACCGATCACTTAGGAGCGGTTAATAAAGGCTGTCAGAAGGTAGCTGGCTACATTAAGATGGGCGTCGGCTCAACCGTTGGTTTTCTGACAGGGTGGTCTTCTCGAGGCACCGTTCAGAGGTACACCTAATGCATTGGAGACAGGGCATCGCATTTCCCATTTATGAGGCATGTAGCCTCGATCCCCAGGGGACCCACTTTCTTCCTTCTCCTTCCAGGCTCTCTTCTCGAGGCCGATTCTTCCTCTGTATATTCTTGTCTCATTCTTCTGACATAGCAGGCCTATTCCATCTCAAGGTCTTTTGTAGGGTGGCGCAGGTAGTACCAGCCCCTAGATATTGTATTTTATTGAAACATGATGTAAAATAGGGTTAGGGTTAGGGTTTAGAAGAGAATTTGTATAAATAGCCAGACCGGCCCATTTCCAAGGGTCGGTGAAATTGATGATTTTGTTGTCCATAGTGATTTCTCATTTTAGTTGCAGAGCTCAATGCTCCATTGTTCTGTTTTCAATAGTTAGACGCTCCCCTGGAGCCATCATTGTACCACGCACTAGTACTTGCTGGAAGAGACATTAATGAAGAAGGGAAAGTTCTTTGTAATGATGTTGTTGGCATTCCTGCTTCTGAGTTAATGGTATTTCATGTTTCATGTTCTTTATGTCTTTTACTCTGATATGTCAGATAGATTAATGACCTCTTTCCCTCGCTACTGATAAAATAGTAGCTGATGGTTGGGTATTTCTTTGGTATTTAGTGTAGTATGTCAGAGTATTATTGATGTTCTGGATGTTTAAACGTGACTATAGTTAGATAAAGTGTTTCTAACCTTGAAGGATCTTTTTCATTTTATTTGCTAAGTGTAGAATTCTAGGGGAAACCTTACCTTATTGAATCTCCGGAGAGAATGAGTTGAAGAAACTAGCTATCCACCTCGAAAACAGTCACTTCTCCCAACCGAGCCCCGCACCGTCGTGACCCGACACCCAGGTGCTTGAAGGCTCGGGGAATCTAACTTCCCCGGATAACCTTTACAGGCGGAGTTGGCCGGTACCTCCGATACCCAGTGACAACTTATGACTGTTGGCGGACCCGGTCAGCAAAACCCTGTCAACAGAGACTAAAGCTAGTCTCCAAGTCTCCAAATCAAACCATGGTTAGTGCAGATTCTAGGAGACTTGGAGACATGAAGGAAAAAGTGACCCAGAGTTAAAAGGCAGTTAAAAGACTAGTTAAAAGTAGCAAATCAGCAGGTGACACATGTCAATTTCTAGTGAGTTCTGGGCAGAAATGTAGAAAATTAAGAATTTCAAAGGAGAATGGATAGTATGCACAGGAATAGTAAAAATAAATGATTTTAAAATCATTATCTATGCAAAGTTTTGAATCAAATTTGGACAAGTAGGATACAAAACTAATATTTTAAAAATTTGAAAAGGATTATAATATTATGCAAAGATTAGGGCATTACATTTTTCATATAGTTTGGTGCACATATTTTTTGCAAAAATTAACAGAAAGGGTTTTCCCGAAGATTTTTGAAATTAGATTTTTGAAGGCAATCAGATTTTTGTAGAGATATCAAATTTTTAAAAAATAGTTACAGAAGAAGATAAGATCAGAATTAGACTTTGAAAAGGCAAATGAGATCAGAATTTGTTTCTTTAGAATGAAGTCAGAGAATGAAGTAAAAGACAAGGAAAATCAGATTTTCTCAAAGATTTAAATAAGTTTTTAAAGGATATTTGAAAGGGTAAATGACGCAGATTTTGAAGAGGCACTTCAAGAATGAAGTCAAATTTCTTTGTGGAGTCAAATGTTGATGAAATAAATCTGATTTTGTACACTATGAAAGAAAGTTAAATCATTTTAAAATCACCGACAGTTTTAAGATCAGATTTTGGAGATCATCGATGATATCAAATGCAGGAAATAAAGAATAAGTGCAGATTAGATTGCAAAGTAGAGGTACAAGTGTGAATCTCTTAGAGATAATAGGGTTTCTTCTCTCTTATTTATTCTCTTCTCCTTTCTATTTTGAGGGTTCCTGTTCCCTATTTTTTATTCCTGTTCTTGGGAAGGTCCCTATTGGTTTGATGATTTTTTATTGCAAGTTATACTTCTATTTCTCTGTATATTTCTAAAAGCTTAAGATCTGGATGTGTTGAAGTATAATTCATTAATGAAATACAATGTATTTGCTCCTCTTCTATATTTTCTTGTCTCTTTAGATTATGTTTCTGCTCTAGTATAGTTCATTTGTAAGGCATCTGAAATGTACCTACTACAAGGTAGTGTATCTAATTGTTTGTGAGTCTCTTTCAAGGAGAGAGCTAAGTTTCACAAGTGATTTCAGAGAGAAAAGCATTTTATAAGGATTTGATGCAGTGGTATGGATATGAGAGGATAGTTTGTAAGGCACTCTGTCTCATTTACATGTAGTTTGTAAGGCACTCTACAGTATCTTCATTAGTTTGTTGCTACTGATACATGTTTTCATTGACTCTTTGCCCAAGGGATAGGCACTGGTCTAGAATTTGGTTTTTAGTTGGTTCTTCATCCAATATCATATCAAAATCAATCAATCAATTTCATTTAGTTTTTAGAACAAGTGAGCTGAACTCATTAGGGACTCATATCAGTAGGATATTGTCCATTTTAGTGATTCCTTGGAGAGTGAATCAACTAGGTTATCCCTCCTGAAAAAGGAAGAAGGATGAAAGTCCTTGTATCACTGGTTTTTGCTATATTTACAATCATAGTTTGTCTGGTTAAGCTTTGCACTTGGTTGTGATTGATGATTTGCAAGGTGTTTCATAAGTTGGTTTGACAAAGATACATAGAAAATCAGTGTCCACATTCATATATACTGTGTAATCAATAATCATAAAGTATAAAAGCTGCCTGAGTATATGTGGAGCTCAAAAATGAAGAAGGATCTTATCCAATCCTTAGCAATTAGGCTTTTCTTGTATCTAAATCAGTATTAGGAGGCATAATGTTCAAGTAGTCATTTCAAGCACTGTGATTCATACAAAAAAAATCCCTAACATGGTCCACATAAATCAGTATGGACTAATTCTAGAATGTCATAACATGTATTGCTTTTACTTTTGAAACTAGACTTAGTCATTTTACCTTTTTAACAATTCTTGCACATGATGTTGTCTGGCTTTGTCATCGTCGGTAAGCCTCTTACATTTCTCCTTCTTCTTATTTTTGTCATGTTGTCAAAATTCACATGACACAATCTTTTGTGCCACAACCATATGTCTTCATTTCTAGTCATTAAGCAAGTGGTGTTAGTATCATTCAGATAGAATAAGTTACCTT
>MU224564.1:741264-755605 GCA_018584345.1 Thuja plicata
GATATGCATTAAAATAATAGAGATCAAAGTCTTTAGTGAAAGATCTATATATGAAATAGACTTCTTTGAATGCCCACATCAGTTCTGACACCTCATTATCAAATAAAGAGCCTTTTTTTGGTTCTTTCCGACATCTGAATATCATGACTTGAAACCACCATTGTGCCTGAGAAAGAAACATCCGTTGAAGTTCAGGTCTCTGCCGGGTTAGGATCTACAACCTACCCAAAGTAATGAAACTCTGATAACAACCCACCCGGCTAAAACAAGATGGCAAAGGAAGAGGAACCCGACAAAGACTTCCTGTCCTAGTGAAGACTTAGACCTAGACATCAGACTGACCAGACCAACATGACATGACCATAATGCCAAAAAGGGGTGACTGAAAGTCAGACAACAGCAGTAAAGGTCAATGAACTAGTAGGACTAAACATTGATAGCAAGGTTGAGGAAACTAAAAGCAAAGAACTTATTCCTTCCCCGAGTCCCAAGGTAAAGGGAAAAGAAAAGATAATAAACACTGGTGAGATTGATCTTGATGAAGAGATTGTCATTCCAAACTGGGATCAATCTAATCTTTCTGAAGAGCAAATATAAATTTTGGGTGAGCTATGGATGAAAAGAGCTACACAACAAAAGATCAGAAGGGAAAGAAAGAGGAATAAGGTACTCAAAGACATCAAAAGCATATTTGTTGATGCTTTACAGATTGAGATCAATGAGACTGAAATAATATTGGATCAACTTGTTGACATTGTCCAAAAGTTCAATACGGACATGAATGGTCAAGAGAAGCTACAAGACAATGCAGAGAAGAAATTTGAGAACAAGGTTCTTGAAAACATTGCAAAGAAGATTGCAATTGATCAGGTGCAACTAACAAATACCATCAGCACTCTTGAAACCACTGTAGCCAATGAGGTAGAATTATTTGTAAAGTTGAGTGACTCCTCCAAATTTACCACTCCGATCAAAGATAAGTTAGCAAAGGTTGACAATGACATGAAGGAAAGTGCAAAGCTATTAGCAGCCGACTCGAGCACCAGTTCAGCTCATTTCTTAAAAATCAAGTATCTAACAGGTCTTCAAGCTGAATTATTGAAAGAAGAAGCAAGAACTAGAGAGTCCCTCACAGACATATAGATCTAGCTCCTACCCCACATGGAGACCATGCAAAAGCATATTGCACATGCCAAGACACTCATACACGACAACAACTTCTTTGTTGCTAAAACTATGGTGGAGTTGTCTAGAGAACTTCAAATTGAATTGCATATATTGAAGATACTACAGGAGAATTGGGACAACACTTTGTCTCAGATTTTGAAGGTACATAGTGACTTCCTATCCTACTTTGGGATCACTGTGTAAATAATTTTTTAGTATTTTGTCAAAAACAAGGGGGAAAAGGATATCATTGTATATTGTATAGAAAATGATATCATTGTATAGTATACATAGTGTTTAGTATATATATATTATGGAGAAAATATAATTTACAAAATAGTTTTGAAAAATACAAAAACAGAACAAGTTAGACCCGAGCAGAAGAACAGAGTCAAAACCCGAGCAGTCAGTAAGGGGGAGCTTTTGACTTAACAGTTACAGAAATCAATGATAAAGTGTTTTTCTCACTAATGCCAAAGGGGGAGATTGTAGACCTTATGGCAAGACATATTGTCAATTAGTGTCAAAACACTTAAGACATTCTGAGTCAACCCGAGTGACAGTATGACCCGAGTAAAGATGTGGACCCGAGTGACAGTTATGAGGCCGACATAATATATATTTTTATATCATTTTGTAATTGCAAGCCGACTTCCAGTGTTGTATATTTGCATATGATATATATGTAAGCTAACTTGTTTTATCAAGCAAGTAGAAAGTTTTGTAAGATGAATATATGTGCAGAAGACATGCGAAAATAGATTAACTAAGTGTAGAAGCATTTTGGACACCAGAGACTTATTTATCACTATCAGGTGATCAGTTACATTCAAAGGATCATTATCAACAATTAAAGTTGCACAAAGCAGATCAAAAACTGATTCATTCTCACGGGTGGATCAACAAAATCCTTTAACAAGGCGGACCTAACAGTCCTTTCTCTAAATCTCTTAACAGAGTTGCACTATATTTTGTATTGTAATAAATCCTTTAACAAGGTGGACTTAACAAGTCCTCTGTATGCTCCTAACAGGGCAGACCATCAGAAGTGGTCGTTGTAAGCTCTAACCTGCTAAATTTATACTGCAATACTAAATCTTGTGGGTATCATCCCCACCCCAGTTTTACTTTCTTTGGAAGGTTTATGGGTAACCGAATAATGTGTTATGAGTTATGTGTTCTTTACTTTCAGTTCTATGCATGTTATCATTCAAGTTAATTGTGGATTAAGTTTTATTGGTCCCTGATTCACCCCCCCTCTTAGTCATTGGGCACACTATATATATTTCCAACAGTAGATAAAGAGGAGGTTTGGATAAAAAAAAGCATGAGATTTATGTTCCAAGGCTTGTCAAATGTTCATAAGATTCTCTTATGGAATATTTTCTTTTATCTGGGGTGTCTGATGCAGGAGCACCTTAGGATCTTGGCAATCTTGCATCAAACAAAAATATTTTCTTAGTTTGTTTCTATTATGTTCCAGTTGGTCAATTTTTGGTGTTTTTGGTTGCGGTCGTGACATCGTGTTCTTGGCTTAGTCCTGGAGTTTATCCTATGATCACAACTCATTTGGTTTCATCTTCTGGAAGTTATTGCGGATTCTTCGCATGTTTGTCTTATTCTTTATTTCTCGGTTGGTTGTTGAGTTTTTCGATCAATTTCTGATCTTTTGGTTGGTTTTTTTGGGCGCAATCATGCTAGTTCATTATTACGTTAGAGGCCAAATTTGTTATGTGATTGCTTCACTTAAATCTTTCATTGGAGATTGTTCTTTAAGATTTGGGTCCTCACCTATTTTGGTGTAATGTATTTACTCATTTCTTGGGGAATGTAATATTTTTAAGGTCGACCGATGATTATAATTTCTTTATAAGCTTATTGACTTGTTCCTAAGGGCATGATGATCTCATACGATTATTTGGCATAGCTTGGATAGGATTTGGAGGGTTTCTAGTGTAATCAGGCCTGTGTGCTTGGCATGTATGACTGGCATGTGAAACAACATGTTGTAGATTTGTTGTAAATGAGTTTTGATGGTAATAAGAATCTGAATCTCTTATTTTTACCTACTTTGTCTTATTTTATTCTGTTGTGTATGTTGGCTGCAAGGGTTGGACCGATCTCCTTGATGTTTCTCCATCCTTGATTGCATCAATACCTTTCACCTTTATCTACACTCCCAGCTCCGTCTCTACCTGATTGAGTTGACAACGAAATTAGGTAACACTAGCAACTATTTTCAAGAAACTAGTACTCTAAGGTTTTGCTTTGACATGTGTTTTCACATTACTTTTTAAATTTTTTGCAACTGCAAGAATTATATAAGACTGTAATGGCTATGGATCATCTACCATAAATTCAAGATCAAATCAAACAACTTCTAAACAACAATAATTTTGACTTGTGCAAAGCGTCTTAGTCCAAATTTTCTTCAATTGTGACACCTTTGTTTTCATGTAAAGCACTTTAGTTCAAATCTTTTTAAGTTGTATGAACCTTGTTATCCTGGAGAGTTGTATTTAAATTCTCTTCAACTAGCTACTAGTAGCTTCTACTCTTTGCAAATTTGCTTTGTTCAATGTATCAAAATATATTTCGCAACAACATTGAATGTGATATTAGTCTTCCATTTATGACTAGTAGTAGTATTCACATTTAACACTAACAATGTTACTTCTTATTTTTGCACTATTGAAATAGGAAACCTAATGCACTATAATCATCAACATTTGTACTTAAATTAGTAACAACGACTACAATAAGACACATATGTCACACATGTTATTGACGACCAAAACTCTAGTTCTCTCCACAAACTAAGTATGCCTCCTCAATAGCTTTTCAAGAAACCAATTTAAAGATAATTGATATGAAAACTTGAAAAAAACTTTGATCACAAAAAACAAAATTACCTTCTCATTTATTTCAATTTTGTTTCTTGATATTTGTATTGTCAAAGTATAATCATATGACATTTTCCATCATAAAAATAAAATTTCATGTTTATTAAGTAAATGTTTTCCATAATTTAATATTATAACCCTCTTACTACTTTCCCTATAATACAAATACAAATATAATTATAAAGTAAAATCAACTAATCACTACATGACACTTGTTATAGAATAGACTGCTAATTTTTGAAAATACCCCCAGCGGCTGGCTATTCTCCCAAATAAACAATAGAAATTAAAAATTTGAGAAAAATTACAAATGCAAAACACACTTTTTTTTCACTGATTTTGTGTGGTTTCATGTAGATCATAAAGATCAATTTTCCGCATTTTCAAAATTGTACCGAATACCATTTTGCAATAAGTATAGCAGCGTCCCATGAAATATACCCTTACAATTGTCCCTCTTCTTAATGATTTAAAAGTACTAAAAGATTTCTAATACCAACGGTGAAAGAATATATATATATCATTTCAGATTCCACACGAAATGAAACCGTATCTGATGTGTATATGTTCTTTCCGTGATTCTACAGAGCCTGCTGAAATTATGGGGCTGATTTGTATACCATTTTCACTCAGATCGCAATTCTAACTCTAGGTGCATTGCCTTACTCGTCCTTAATTTATCTCGTTTTTCTAGAATGAGTTTTTGACCTTCGGATGGTACTGGATGCAGTTCAAAAGATCCCTATCCCTATGAATCTCATTATGCTTTATTTGAATACGGGAATTAATATGAAAAACTATGTGATATGTCATTGAACTTCAGGGAGGAATCCCTTTTGAATTTACAAATCAATTGAATTCCAACGTTCCTGAATGCCCTAATGGCTGCTTGTAGGCCTAAATCCCCACAATTTCACATGCTCAGAAAGATGATGGATCCTCACAAAGTCCCATCAATTTTGAATACCTAATCTGCATTTTACATCACATCTCATTATTTTCAGATACCCAAGTAGTTTTTATTGGCCTAAATCATACTTTGTTTTGATACCCGGGTAGAGTTTTCGCCCTAAATTATACTCTGTTCTGATACTCAAGTAGTCTTTGCGGTGTGGGTTGTATTAAACATTTTAAATCCCAGTTATTTGGGATATAAATGCCCATGGTTTTGAGTCTCGAACCATTTATCTGCGTTCGTGATGGAGTTTAATAGTGAAGAAGTTATCTCAGAGAAGACTGAAGATGTAGAGGAAAATGCTAGGGGCAAATGCAAGGTTGTGGTTGCCAGGGAGCAGAATAAGGCCTTGGAATTACAGGCAGTTGATCTTCCGCACCATCTGTGGGAAAATATTTTGGCCCGCCTGCCCATTTCAAGCCTTTTCAGAATGCTGAGCGTTTGCAGAGCCTGGAATTCGATGGTGCACTCGGACTCTTTTATGTCAGTCTACAGAAAGGTGCCTCCTCTAGATGTTTATTTTGTTCTTTTTGCTGATTATGTTCATAGAAATGTTGTTGCTGCATATGACCCACTAGATAATAAGTGGGCTGTGATAAACCTGTCCAGCATTTCATCTTCATCCTGTCGTTGCTCTGAGGCTTGTTGTAGATTTCGTAGGGGTGTAGCATCTGGTGGGGGTCTTGTGGTAGCCGAGAATAGAAAAGGCTCTTATGCCGTGTGCAACTTGTTCACTAAAACACATAAGATTCTTCCTGCCATGCTACCCATGAATGGTAATTCTTCCTATATTGTTGCAATTGTGGTATTAAGCAAAGAGTATAAAATATTGGCTGTTAGCACAGATGAAACAATTACTTCTCAGGTGTATGATTCACTGACCAATTCATGGAAGATGACTGGTACTTTTGATGGAAGATTTGCCATGGTAGGTAATGCTGCTCACCTTGATGGTTTTTTGTTCTGTTTGAGCCATCCTGATAACTTGTTGGCATTTGATTTGGATGCTGGAACTTGGCATTTAGTTGAGGTCACCATGCCTCCTCTTGTGTGTCCCCATATAATGGAGCACGATGGCTCCTTGATTCTTGTTGGGGGCATTGAGGAGCATAGGGTTTTGAAGAAGATAGGTATTTGGGAGCTGGACGAGTCTGTCAAGCAGTGGCACATTGTTTGCACTATGCCTGATCATCTCTTCAGTAAATTCAGCCATGGAAATCTGGAATATTTTTTAACTGCTGCTCTGTGCGGTAAAATTTGCTTTTACAAAAATTATCATTCTGTCATTTTTATGTATGATCTTTCAGAGAAAAAATGGTGGGGACTGCCTCCCTGTCCGCTCGACAGTCGCATATGTAGGCCAAACTGGTTTGGCCTGGCACTTGAACCCCGCCTCGATGCACAAGTATAATGTGGGTTAAAGCTAACTGCTTCCTGACTGTGCAATTTCCTTACTCGATTGCCCTAAGAAATGACTCTTTCTTGTTTTCTCTGGAAATTGCTCTGTGTTGCCACGTAGATAATGGTTGACTGGACTAAAATGTACTCCGTTAGTATCACTTCTCTGCTGGCATGATCAAGTGAAGAAAACATGGCACTTTGAACAGAGATAACTTAGATTTATATGTTTAATCTCTGTCATAATTTGGGCAAAAAAAACATTTTGTATTTTGTATTATATTTAGTGAATGAGGTGCATCTGTCTATAGAAAATTCAGCTGGTACTGGCATGGAAGTTTGAAAATTACGTATGAACTTATATATTGTCATTAGAGTTTTCTGGTGTGTCACATTCTTTGTCATGGTTGTAAATTAGAAAGTTGCTTTTATAAATGTCTGTTGCCAAACATTTAGTCCAGTCAGATTTCAAAACATTTGGCAATAATGGTATTGCTTAATGCGTTTTTGGCTAATGATCTAATGCTAGAATTAGATGAGAGCATAATAAAAAAATTAAATATCATATTCACAAAATATTACAGTAGCAGCCCATAAAACCAAAATAGGCTAGAGACAGTATGTCTCTGAAAATTACCATTAAAGACATTAACAGTAGAAAAGACAATAAAAACCATTTAAATCAATTTTCCAATTGCTATAATGAGATTTTTCAGTACCCGATCAGATGAAGGTGACGAGCTTCAATTTTCTAAATATAGCCCAACTTGTATTTGCTGCAGTTTGCAAAGGGGTTTACGGCTTTTTTTCTTCTCAAAAGATATGTGATAGATGATGTGATTAAACCATGAAGAGAAGGAAGTGCCTTCTTCCCATAGTAGCTGGAAACACTTTTGTCCCTCCTCGGGCGCGCGTATCCTCGTATCCAATTTGGAAATGTATCCGATACAACTGGATACACGCCGAATATTGTACCCATGTGTGCCCAAAAAAACATAATTTTCCAACCTTGCCAAATACTATGTGATTTGATTTTTTTAAATTTGACGTAAATCTTCCCAAATTTAATTTATAAAAACTTCATTAATACAATTTAAAAAAAAAAATCTGGTATAAACAAAACCTACACCAAATGAGAAAGACAAATGAAATGTTTTTCTATTTCAGTGGCCCAATTTTTTGGGTTTTCTTTCAATGCAACTCTACATTTTTTGCATATTTTAAAGTGTTAATGTATAATTATTTATGTAACATTTTTGTGTCTATATTGCTTTTGAAGTAATGAAAATGTCCTCTAATAACTTAGAAAATTGTACTAAATATATGTGTATGTGTTTTTTATTAATGTTGTATCCAGCTGTATCCATATTGGTGATATTAAAAAATTGCCGTATCCATATCCGTATCCGATACAGTATCCGTATATGTGTCCATGCAACTTTGCAGTTCTTCCATGATGGTGATAATGATCTGCAGCATTGCTTCCCGTAGGACCAATAACAATTTGGGAATGTCCTTCGGCAATGAAATGCTTTATGTTCAAGTTGAAACAAACCACAAATCTGCCATGAGAATTTGGGAATGTCCTTCAGCAATGAAATGCTTTATGTTCAAGTTGAAACAAGCCACAAACCTGCCATGAGAGCCCAGCTTTGTTAGTAGCTATAATAAAAGACTAAAGTTCATGAGAAATGCACGTACACGAACACCTGAAGGCCTTCTGCTTCTCCATTGCTTGGGTTTCTGCAGGAGGCTCCATCAAAGTTCAGCTTCACAACATTTTCTTTTGAGACCAGGTACTGGAACCACTTTAATCTGATTCTCTCCCAAGCTTTCTGTTATTGTGTGGTTGACATCCTTATATCACATGTAGTGGTGAGAAACTTTTGCGAGGGCAAGTAAAATTTATCATATTATACCTCTAGGGAAAAAATGTAGATCAGGCGACCTTTATCTGTCACAGGCTTCACTTAGTTATATTCTAATAGGGATTAAACATTACATTTTGAAATTTCTTACGTTTTTTTAATCATGCATCTGCACCATTTGACATTGGTTATCTGTGTCATAAACTTGTTCCTTTTATATATTCTTTCTGTGCTGTAATTTGTTTTGTGAGGAATGTCTCTGTTTCAAATTATGTTTTGAACCAACATTATATTATTTTCAGCAGACTTTGACAGCATGCCCCTTGATAAACAGGATGGTGACAGTTGCAATCACTAGAATCAAGTTGAAATAATTTCCATAACATTATATTACAAGTTTCACCATGTCTTAATGAGTAATGCTATATCAAATGTAGAAGTGCTAGTTTGTTAAAACGTTTTACTTTTTTCCTTTAAAGAAAATATCTCTATTAGGAGAAATTAGAATATATACAAAAACTAGCTAGCTGTCCAGGACGTGCAGTTGGCCCCTGATGCCCTTGTACACCATTGAATATTTCACATACACAACATCTCTTCATAATGATACGAGGCTCATATATATAGATTTTCTTCTATGTTACGTGGAAATGCGTTTCCTGTCCCTAGGGAACTCGTTTCCATCCCTAAAACGTTTCGGGGACAGTGGGACGAAAAGGAAACGTCCCCTAGCCGTCCCCGATTTCAAAAAACAGCAGGAAACTGTAGGAAATGTCCCCTGACATTTGGGGACAGCTAGCCGTCCCTGAAACGCCTAGGGGATGCCTGAAACGTCCTTGAAACAAAAAAGTGTCCCCGAAACATTCGGAGGATCTTTGGCATTAAAAAATAAATACACTTTTTAAAAAAAAATTATTTTTGCCAAATCGACAACGTGGGGGCCCCACAAGGTTCGAATTCGTGTCTGCGGATGATAAAATTCAAATGAAATTCGACATGGGAAAAGATTCGGCAATGAAATTTGTGATCGCTAGAATGAGGCTTAGTTTCATAGGCTATGCCTGAAGCCAGTTATATTTTGATGTTTGAGACTTCTGGATACATGTTTGAGACATTTTGATTTGAATATATATATTGATAGACCATGGTTTTGATGTTTGAGGCTTTTTTTGACAGTTTAATAGCTGGTTGGGCCAGCTCCCTTTATATTAATTCAAAAGATGGTTTACATAGTATCAGTAACAGGACTCAAACTGTATCTTTGCAAAAAACCTGCTTACGGTATCCACAGTTACCGCCATATGCAAACTACTGACTAAACATCAGACTACCATCCCTATACATGCTTACGATATTTTCCAAAATCCAAAATTTTCGCCATATGCAAAGTACTGACTAAACACTAGACTACCATCCCTATACATGTGATATTTTTCCAAAAAATTACATATTTTCTTTCTTTAAAAACTTCATTGACTATATTTGTTTGAGACTATTGTTATAATGCTGTTATACGGATTTATACTGCTGCTATTATCATTTATATTGTTATACTACTGTTGTAACTCGTGAATCGGTGATTTATTTGCGTATTGTCTTGTTGTTATCAATAATTGACATCTCTCTCGCTCTATAATATCTTAATATATTTTGGAAAATTTACACACACACATATAATACATATGTTTTAAAAATTTGTTTACTGCTGTCCCCGGCCGTCCCTTATTTTTGGCTCTTTAGGAAAAGTCCCGGAAACGTGTCCCCTGCCGTCCCCCGTCCCCGTCCCCGTCCCCGTCCCCGAAATGCCATGGAACATAGATTTTCTTCTAATGATTACAAGAAACCTCATACATACACAACAACCCCTCATTACCCAATATATAGTAATTCTGCAAGTTTCCTATTTGATCTAATATATTTGACTCAATATTACTGAGGGATGTGCATGCTACATGTCGTATACCCCATCACCCCATACACCGTAATATCATATACTTAGTTTGGTGGGTGATAGTTCTTGATGGTGTCTTTTTTTAAGTATGTTTTCATATTTTGTGCTATTTTAATTCTGTTCATGCCCATAGTTGTTTTTGCTTTCCTTCCATGTATAGCTATAATGATTACTCCTTGTCTGTAGTTGTTATTCCTAAGATTCCATGTACAACCATAATGATTGCTCCTCTAATTCCCTGTATGTCCATAGTTGTTGCTCATTTCATTCCATGTATTTCCATAATTGTGGATCAATGTATGTCTGTGTGTGTTGCTACTTTGAAGCGTTGCAGCATGCCTCTATGATTGTTGCGGCTTATGGTGATTTGGATGTTTATAATTTGCTTGCTTGGTTTATTTGTTTTTCCTCTTTAGCCTTTTCTTCTGCTATCTTTGCCTCTTCAGTCTTTTCTTTTGCTTTTTGGTTGGCTCTTGTGGAGATGAAGTGTTAGAGATTTCTTCACAAGTACCCAAGTCCTTATATTGGTCTTCAGATTCTTCTTTGTGCTCTTCTTCACAATTTTCGTGTTCATCTTCATTTTCCACGCTGACCTTGCTTTTTTCCTCACTATGTGTACTATTCTGCAAGGTTACTTTTCTTTTTCCTATATAAAAGTTTCATGAATTTCTTTTGCATATTCATGTTAATAACTCCTAAACTCTCTGACCAAGGATATCCAAGCCATCCATGTCCATGGCATAAGTACTAACTGCAGAAACATATTTGTTAGGAGCAAGCTTCAAATATTCAATATTTTGAACCTGTTTACACTGATTTGAGTTTCCTTGATATTCTTTGCTTTAAGAAGTAGTTGCTTGTCCAAGTCCATATTGACGATCATGAAACTTTAGTTACTGCTAGGTTTTATGGATGGAATGACCATTTTATTAATTTATTTATGAAAATGATAACTTGAAGATTCCTCATTGGAGCAAAAGTGTTTCAACCCTTTTCTTTCATCTCTTCATCCTTATAAACATCACCATTATTCTCATTATTCTTTCTTCATTTGCTTCTCATAAAGCCACTTGCTAGCTTCACCTTCAATTCAAATAAAAAAAAGTGTTTGGCAAGATTGATGAGAATACTTATTTTCAAATTGGAACTACTGTTCTCTAACATCATCATCACTCTTCCCATTGAACCTCAAGTATCTTTATAAAAATTAGGGCCATACCAAAGTATCTCCTTTCTTATTGTTAAGATAGAAGAATAAAAACATATAGGCAAGTAGATCTCTAGATTTCCCTTGAATTGCTAAAGACAAGATTCAATTTTTGCAGCCATGTTAAAAATATAATTTTGTTGAAATTTGTTAAGTTTAGGCTTTAAGATTATTTTGGTGAACTTTTTAATGCTTGAAGAATTGCTTCAACTGAATTTTTGTCATGAAATTCATTAGAGATTACACATCTTAAGAAATGTGGGGGCCAAGGTGTTGTAATACTCAATACACCTAGAAATAGATGAATAACCCTTGGGGTAGGGTCACAACAAACCATACTCCTTGTGGAAGAAGCCATTCTATGTGATATCCCCATCTTGAGATCCATCTTACATGCGATACTCTACACATTTTTCACAATGATGTCTACCTTCTTGTTATATGTTTTCCTATGACAAGTTGTTGGAGGTATGGGTTCATTGTTCAAGTTCATTTGTATGACATTTTTTCCCCATGTTTAGTATGGTAGGATTTGGTAGTAGAATATATATAAAAGTTGATATACATATCTATATCAAATCTATATCTATATCTATATATATTAAAGTAATATTGTTTATTGGACATAAGAAATATTTCAAATGCATAATAAATGTATAAATCATTATATTACAATATCTATAATTTTAAATAAAATCAAGAAGTTTTACTCATAAAATCAAGGGCCTAGAGGCTAGACACAATGAGTCGGAAATGAGAGAGAGTGAGAGGCTACATCACAATATATATTCTAGGAGTCAGAATTTGAATCATCCTCCTTTTTAATGTTTGAGTTGTTTGCACTAGCCAGTAGACGTTGTTTAGAAATATGAGAGTGAATTTGTTGAACAATGGCTTTAGTCTCAAAGACTGAAGTTTCAAGATAATGCCTCATCTCCTTAAGATCTTTAGTATTAGTATTGATTTCATTCAAGGTGTTAATTGTTTGTCCATTATGCTTCTGCGATCTCCTTCTATTCGAAGGTTGAATTGTTGGGGCTCTGCATTTTCCAAAAGGTCTTTTATTGCAGCTGTGAGATCTTGAAGGTTCATCCTATCAATTTGCATCTCTTGAACATACCCATTTCTGATAATAACTAAATTCTAAAGGTGGGAACAATGGTATTAAGAGAATTATTCCTCAAGCTAGCATGAATCTTGAGTGTAGAAGCGAAACAGTGTGATTATTGGTCTCCTGCACTAGTCCACTCAAGAGATTAGCCTTCTTACTTGGTGCAGGCTCATCCTTCATGGAATATTGCTTCCTCTTCGAAGAATAGTTTGGCCTATTCATGGCTTACCCCTAGACTGCCATTGGAATTCTCTTACTAGCTATAGCGATCCTAGGAAAATCTATTTGATTGGTTCCATTGTTATTCCTTATCATTTTGGGAGGCCTTTTTATCAACTAATGTACACCCAAATAACAACTAGGTAGACTTGCAATCTGAAGTCTAGGATTGTGTGAATGTAAAATAATTCGTCACTAAAATCATTCAAAAAGTACATCCTTGTTTACCCTTGTTGACTTTTTGGCCAGGTGCCTTCTCATACCATTTCAATGCCTTTCCAATGTTGTATACCTCTCTAACAAGTGCCTCTTTGAATAAAAGTGTGACATCCACAAATTGTAGGTGTGTTACATTGCCTATCCATGTAGAGTTTTGTAGACCCTTTGTACCCCCTCTATGTGCTTCTGTCTTCAAGTTAGGGCCCAAGGCTTCGTGTACAATGAGGAACAAGAAGGGTGAAAGGGGATCACTTTGCCTAAGATCACGTTGAACCTCAATAAACTTGGAGAAAGTTACATTGGATTGCGTCCAATATGATGTTGATGAGGTACAACTTCTCACTCATTTGCATCATGCCTTCAAGAAGCCAAATTTATGGAGAATTCAGGCTAGGAAAATTCTTGAGACTTGGTCATAAGTTTTAGTCATATCCAATTTGAAAATCATCCCATCCTTCTTTTGGTTAATTGAATGAATGGCCTCGTGTGCAATGATAATGCTATCCAGAATTTGCTAATCTGCCAAGAACTCACTTTGTTCATTAGAAATAATATTTTAATGCATTATTTCAATCCTCAGGTGATATCCTTGGTTGTGATGTTCTATATTGTATTGCACAATGAAATCATCTGAAAGGCATCAAAGTACACTAGGGGTTTAGTTTTTGGTATAAAGGCTGGATAAATAATATTTCCACCCTTTGAGCATAGCCCTTCTTACTGTACAGTCCGTCGCTTACTAGACACCATGATCAATAATATGCCAAAACCTTTGGAAAAACCTTGCCTAAAATCTCAAGGACCTAGGGCTTTCTTGCCCCCCTAGGAGAAGGCAACAACCTTGGTTTCTGCCAAGGTTATAGGCCTAAAAAATGCTGCATTATACTCCTTTGAAACAATTGTAGGGATGTTGAGCATGAGATCCTGAGATTCTCTATCTATTAACAAGGGATGTGAGAATGACTGCTTGAAAAAGGGCAACCCTTTACCTTTAATAAACTGATATCATAGAGTGTCCTTCCATTAGAGTGGATATATCTTATTGAACTGATGCACTTTGAGAGGTGAAAAAATGTGTTGCAATAACTTTCCTTTAATTCTCTAATCTCTGAATTTCTGCATCCATAGTATCTCCTTTATTTGTAGCAGATGATGAAGATTCTCCATAAAATGGGTTTACTCATTTTTAAGTTCTACGGTTAGCTCGAAGCAGCAATCTGTGTCCACCATTTTCAGTTCTGCCCAGTGTTACACCGGTACGGGGGTACGGGGGGAGGCCAGGACGAGTTTCGGGTACGCGAAAAAAAAGGGCCTCAATTTCGGTACGGCGGGGGTATGGCGAC
>MU224564.1:761771-812575 GCA_018584345.1 Thuja plicata
GCCATGATCTCCTTACACACAATTCAAGATGCCGACACATCAACATTATTTGCAAGTAATACATTTTACAAAACAAATAATAAGAATAGGAATTATCCAAGGTTGAGACACCTTATTCCTAACAATTTATGTCCAAAAATCTGAAAATCATCAATTATCTCCAATTTTGAAAAACCAAAATCGAAGTTGATCTATCATCATTCAAAATCCAGAACGCCATCAAAATACCAACCTCAAGCCAAGGAAGAGGCCACTAAGGGTAGAAGACAACAAAATTTCTCAATCTCATCAAAGTGATCCAAATCCACCCATGGTGTTGAAAAAAAACATCGACTGAAGGCAAGAGAAACCTCAAATCCCCAAATTTCAAATCTCTCACTTAGAGGCTTAAAAAAAAAGCCACTGCCAAAGACCATCACTCCTACCGCTAAAGCGAAAGAGGGGGGTCCCCATTTGCAATGGGGCGATGGTGTGAAAACCTCACAACAGGTTTTAAATCACATGATAGGTTGAGATAATTGGTCAACAGAATGTGGAATTGTAACAACAATTTGAAAGTTTCAAATCTACATGACATGCAAGGGCAGAAGCATAACATGCATGAACAATTAGAAAAACTCTGACAATTTAATCTTAAAAAGGAGTTGCAAACCCTCAAGGCATTAAAATGGTGGAAAAGTCATGTGTGTGTGGAATTAAAAAGTCCATCAAGTTATTGCAAAAATTGGAGGGGTGAACTTGGGGTGCAGCTATGACTCAAATTGCAAAATGTTTCTGTGCGTCCAAAATTAGAAATCTCAAAATCCAGTCACTTTATATAAAGAAAACTAACTAGTAAAAAGTCTTTTATAAAAGGGACTTTGGGGGTTCTAATGTGATCTTGCAAATATTGCAAATTGCAAGCAAACCTCTGCTTCCAGCATAATGTGACGTAAAAGTTATGTTTTTTTAAGAATTGTGGTGGGGATGTGGGCCTTTGCTACAGCTACATAATTCATGTGCATATCAAAGTTGCGTCTCCTTCCTGCATATCCATCAACCATTGAATGGCAGATGGGATAAAGACATCTATGAAAATTTATAACATAAATGGTGAATGCATTTCACTCAGATCCTATTACAAGCTGACATGGTTGACATGTATGTCGAACACGGAGGTATAGGCTGTGATATCCCCAACTCAAGCCATGAGTCTTAATAGTGCATTTACTGTCCTTTCCTTGGATTACCCAAGAGAAAGAGGACATAGAGCATAATTGGGTAAGTGCGGAGTCTTTTATTTGTATTCTATTCTATTCTTAAGTTGTGGGCACATCTTTTTATGCAACTTAAAGATTCTGGCCTAAAGATTTTAGTTGACCCCCTTTACGTGTACATTAAGTGATTTTACAGAAAACCCAAGGGGGCATGGGTTTTCAAGGAGCCCATTGGCTCATTTTTAGGGTCTTAATGTGGAGCATTGGATTGAGTTGGCAGTGGATCAAGGATTGAGGTTAAATCATCTTTTTGGGAGTTATAACATTCGAGGGTTCTTTTAGGACTCATTATGTTATCTGTCTTTTATCTATTGCTGCTGCAATCTTGGGTTTAAGGTTTGAAACCCTTGAGTATCCTTGGTTTCAGAGAGACATATGGGCTTCCCCTAGTTAGAAGAGTGTGCCTTGGTGGAAGGGCTTTGGTCTGTGATGCTCTAACACATCATTTTCAGAGCTGCATATCATTATCAGGTTTGGAGGCCATTTTTTAAAGGTGAAATTCAAGCATCAGGTCCCGGTTTGGGTGATTTTCAACAAAGTGTTTTCACATTATTGAGTTTCATTGAAGATAGCTTTAACAAGGACAAGTGGAAACAAGTAGACCAAACCTAGTTCTGATTTTCTGGGTGTTTGGGCAAGGACAGCTAGGGTTTTAAGACATTTCCGAGGTATTTGTGTTTAAATCTTTATATTGTTAATTACCTTCATGTCAAAAAAAAATGACAGGAAATCAATGCGAATTATTTCTGAAGTTTCTGGGTAGATTTAAAGTGACTTTCTGTACATTTTCTATACCCAGAAATACTCTGAAATTTATTTATATTAGCAGAAAAATCAGTACTATAATCTGAATGCAAATCTGCGTTTATTGGGAGATTTCTTATGTGCAAATAAAATTTCAGAATTTTCTGTGCCCTATTTTAAAAATTATTGTTGTCTTTCTATTATCCATATTTTGGAATATTACATAGACAGTGAAAGTGAACTGTTAGATAGAACACCTCAAAGAAATGTAGTCACTTTGGATAGGTTGCTCACAGGGGTAAGCTTAAAATAGATTGATTGGACAGGCTTTAGAAACTTTAACAAATGCAACAAAGAGCCTTTAGGATCTTTAACAAATGCAACAAAGAGCAGTGAAACTGAATTCCATGACCTTTGCTTGCATGCTCCTCACCTGCGCCATGATGAGGACTTTGGAACAGCTCAATGCCGATCAAAGCACAGTTGTGAGCAAATTTATTTCAAATGTTGTAGTTGCAACATATATTGGCAGACAAGAATGTGTAACTTTGAAGCATTGACAAAACACGTGCTTGAAAGAAATTTGGTATAATGAAGTACGTGGTTGCAAGACATATATACACTCGAAATGCATCTGCTGAAAAGTTTTGGAAACTATTAAGTATTAAGTAAATACAATCAGCACAAGCCAAAAAAGTTGTTAACATGCCGATATTCTTATGGCCCGTGATGGTATGAAAGTCCTTAAACATGGTACACATACACATGGATCATGCTGAAAAGGATTTAGAATCTTTCACGAAAACTTTGCCAATGTCTGGATGACCTGGCAGCATGTATGTAGGATACGGAAGTAAAAAAACATGCATAGAATGTTGAAGCATACTAAACTGTTTGACAAAATGCTTTGAGGAAATTTGTTGATAGTAGCAGACTTAACAAAGTATAGATAATACACATGCATCACTTGACAAATGCTTTAAAATGTGGAAACAAAGCACAAAGCAAGGCATGATAACTGTTTAACGTCAGCACGTACACCTACAGTTTTTGCATGTAAATTATTTAACAAAATGCCTCAAAAAGTCTACCCCCAGGATATGCAAATGAAATGTTTGACAAAATGTCTTGAAGGAACGTAGAACATATGAGAACAAGAAAAAATATGACTTTGGCTAAATGTTTTACACACACACACACACACACACACACGTGTGTGTGTGCGTGTGTGTGTGTGTGAATGTTGTTATTGATAGCTATGCAAAATGCAGAAACATGAACAAATCCCGTGGATTGTTTTATATAAATGCCTAAAAGAAATGTGGACCTGTGGAACGATTTCAGCATAAAATGCATTTGATAAGAAGGTTTGGAATTTTAATGACTGATGGTGGTAAGATAATCAAGGGGCATTCAGAAGAAGGATCAATTTTTTTGTTTGTTCATCAAAGCATTCAGAATTAGCCATCAAAGAACAGGGACCTAAGAATCATTGCAGCATAAGAGGCATTTGATAAGAGGGTTTAATGACTGATGGTGATAAGATATTCAAGGGACATTCAGAAGCAGGATCAAATTTTTTGTTTGTTCATCGAAGCATTCAAACTAGCCATCAAAGTACAGGGGCCTCTCTCTCTCTGTGTGTGTATATATATATATATATATGTTTTTATTGATAGTTGTGCAAAATGCAGAAACATGAACAAATCGTGTGGATTGTTTTATTGAAATACCTAAAAGAAATGTGGACCTGTCAAATGATATATATATATATATATATATATATATGAATGTTTTTATTGATAGTTGTACAAAATGCAGAAACATGAACAAATCGTGTGGATTGTTTTATAGAAATACCTAAAAGAAATGTGGACCTGTCAAATGGTTGCAGCATAAAATGTATTTGATAAGAGGGTTTGGAATTTTAATGACTGATGGTGATATGATAATCAAGGGGCATTCAGAAGAAGGATCAAATTTTTTGTTTGTTCATCAAAGCATTCAGAATTAGCCATCAAAGAACAGGGGCCTAAGAACCATTGCAGCGTAAGAGGCATTTGATAAGAGGGTTTAATGACTGATGGTGATAAGATAATCAAGGGACATTCTGATTTTTTTGTTTGTTCATCGAAGCATTCAAAACTAGCCATCAAATTATAGGGGCCTAAGAATCAATGGGTGTGGAAAGTTATATGAATCAGATGGTGTTTTTCCATTCTCTCCGTTTGAATCACGGTTCTCAGAGGTCACCACATTCGTGGAAGTGACCATGATCAATTTGTTGGTAAACAGTTGAGACTCTGATTAAATGTGCCTTTTTGTAACAGTATAGAGGGTAGGGGCTTTGAACATGTTATGCATGAACTCAACAAATTTAAAACTGAAATAATAGTCCTTGTTATTACTCAAGACTTTATTACATTTGATCTTGATGGAAGGTGATGCTTGATACTGACTAGTTATAAGAGAATCAGTCAAGCAGTACTTTAGCAAGTCAATTAGAAGAAGGCATTTTGAAACAGGTTGCACATTCTATATATGATGCAGAGAGATGCAACTTTGGAGGACATTATAAAATACTGCACGTAAAATTTTGCAAAGGATAATTGAGTTGATCAGTCAATTGCTAAGAATCAACTACCTGAGAATGTTGTCAGGAACACCACAGCGAAAGCCATTCTTGAAGATGCAATCATGATGTTTGTTGGAACATCAAATTTCGCTAGAGATTTAGTATTTTTTATAAATTCATTTCCTGACGTTTCTAATGAATTTTTTTTAATAAGCTAAAGATTCACTCAATAATGGGAAATTATTGTACTTATTTTAAAATGTTTTAAAGGGTTCAAGGAGGAGATAATATTAAAATGTACAGGAAAATAAAGCCCAACTAACAAAACTTGGTTACTTGCCTATTTAAGAGGCTTCCATGTAATTTAGGAGAGACTTTTTGCCTTATTCGCATAGCAATGTATGAGGAATCGCTGCAGGGATTTGTAGCCTCGTTTCAAAGATCAAAAAGAATAACTTTAGGATTTTGAATCTATTTGTTCTTCATTGGTTGCATGTCCTTCCTAAGTCTAATGGGCAATCTGTTTTTTGGGTATTCTTTGTATTTTGTGAATGCAAACTGTCTAAAGTTTCACTTGTCTAAAAATGTTTTGTATATAGAACTGAGCTTTGTTTTCTATTCAATGCTGTGTATGTTTGTTCTTTTTTGCTGTTTCAGTGAGAAATCCAAGATGGTCCCCCATGTTGAGCTTACCTAGAATTTCTCTTTTTTTCTAAATTTTGTCCAATTTCTATATTTGCGCCCTTTTGTACTTTCAATTAAAAAGCACGCAAAATCCCTAGAAACCCCCAAATGCAAAGTTGAATGGTGTATAATCCAAGCATAGTTTTCAGTTTTGGTTTAAAATAAGGTAGCCTCATTGTCTTTCGAGGGGGGGGGGGGGGGTCTTTCGAGGGGGGGGGGGGGGTTCTTACCCCAACAATGGCTTGCAAATCAACAAGTACTAATTCACTTATCAACATAGCCTCCCTGGCCAATGACATAAGTTGGCATAAGGAAGAACTTTAGATGTGAAAACACTCTGGTCCAAAGCCCACTTTGAGCAAACCAAAAACCTATTCGACCCAACTTGTATTTTAGCCTATCTAGTTTGATTATTATTCCAGGTAAACCACCCTTGGGACAGCTTGATATTGATCACCACTTCATGGGAGTAGAAGGAGGCTAGAGCTTGAATGCGAGCTTCCCTCTTTCTTTTCAAATGTGAGATTAAAATCACCTGCTTGAATCAAAATTACTTCCTTGTGCAGATTGCAGAAGTGGGTTAATTCTTCCCATATTTGTGTTCTTTTGGGTTTCGTCATAGGCCCATTAATATTTGACATGACAAATTTACAAATTTCCTTTACGCTAGAGAACATTAGATGAATGACATTTGTTGGGATAAAAGGACTTTGCCACTAATACTCCTATCCTACTTTAAAATAGCTAAACCTCCCAACATCCCTGAAGCTGAAATCAGCACACCAAAGCACTGTCTTAGTTTCATGCCATAACAATATATCTAGGACGTACACCTCTACTAGTCGCTTGACCAAGCGACTTTGATAGCTGAACTCCCCTGAAATTCCAACTTATGAACTTCATTGTTGCTTTGTGGGGAGAACCTACCCCATTATTACTGCAGCATGTGTTGAGTGGCTTTTGATTGCCTTCGGCTGCTGTATTTTGACTCTACCTCAGTGTGGGCCTTTCTGTGGTTTTTATACCCTTGCTTTTATTGCCCTTGAGGTTGGCTTTTGGAATAGTTGTGTTCTAGGATTGAGTGCTCTTCCTGGAACTTCTCCTGTAAATTACCTCTCTATCCTCCAAGCCCACCATGACATTCATTTTGGCCACCTCTTCATCTTCGCTGTCCTCTTCAACTCCAACAAGCACATCCCTTGAAAGTCATCTTCGAAATCCTTCAAATCCTTTATTCTAGGAATATCACTGGGATCTTCTTGAGGTGTCTGGATCACTAGGACCAAATACATACTTTTCAACTAAGTCTTCTTCTTTAAATTTTCCCACCAAGGTGTAATTCTATTCCGTCTTAGTTTTCTTAACCTTCAATGCATTATAGTTTTAGTCACCAGCATAGCTTCTCACACTTTCCAAAGTCGTAACTCTTGATTTTATGGCTACCCTTATGCAGACAAAACTTCTAAATGGAAAACATTTGTAAACCAGCTCCTGAGACTAGGAGAAAATTCTGACCATATACTTTATCAGCTGCGAACCAATGCTTAGTATGCATAGTCATGCATATGCCCCTCTGTTGAGAAAAAGCAAGAAATATTTGTGCCCAGAGAATCCCCAATTCTCCATAAAATATCCTCTGCCTACATCTTTCATTTGCTTCTATATGCGGATCAAAGCCTGGGGACCATGCTTTCATGTGCAAACCAACATTCCCCATAAACCAGGGGTTGCCATGGAAGATCTGGTCCTGATCCTCCTTTGTATGAAAAGTGATCTGCGAAAGTCTTTTGGCAAGAATCTTATATCTAATTTTTTGGCAGTTAAACCATGCCTTATCTATTGCTTGACGGCTGACCCATTCATTAGATGACCAAATGCCAATAAACTTCTCCAAGATCACCCATCTCTACTAATCTTCGATGATCGGACTGATGAACTCGTTAAAAATATTTGTCTGATATCCCAAACTCTAAATTCCATATTCAGGAATGAAGCTTTGTGAATGGTAGTGTCCTTTTTTGAACATGCCTCTCTTTTGCTGCTTCATCTAGAAATCTTCCAATGTTAAAGGATGGGGGAAACTGCTCTGACTGCAATACTTTGCTCTCCTTTAAAGGTCCTTGGTTTCGTTACTAGAATCTCTTTTCTAGCTCCTTGTGCTTTACGAAAAGAAATTTCTTTAGTGCTACTTTTCTTCCCTGCTCCAACACCTCGTGTCTGCTTATTATTAGTAAGCAAACCCACTTTTTCTACAGTTAGAACCAATGTGGCATTAATTAACTTAGCACACGTCACTTAAATAATACCCCTGCCAATCAATTTTTTCCAATCTTTGTACTTTTTTTTTGGAGTGAGTTTACTATAACAATAAACTGTTTTTAAATATTTTGGCTTTCTACAAACCCTTATATTACCTATGTAAACTCGAAGAAATCTCCGGTATAGGCCCATTAGGAAGCTTATTCTACAAGAAAATCATATAAAGCATTCAGTTTAGGTGTTGCAGTCAAGGATAGGGAGCCATTTGAATTGGTGGCTTGCTCCTTGCAGCAACACTTCACAACATACTCCTACAAAGGTTGCAAAGGTCTGATAATGCTGTACAAACTGAAATGTGGAATTCTACACCTAGATCAACCTTCAGCAGGAGTCAATGGGCCCTAGTTCTGCTGGTGTAGCTGAATGGTTCTGAATGAGCCCACAATGGATCAAGTTTTGTGGAGTGCAAGGCCCTGACATCATAAGGGATGAGGCTGGGATCATGTCTTGGGGCGAATTTGGCTGAATGGATAACCTCAGTTCATGGTGCTTAGCCAAAGAGGTTTCAGCCTAAAGGCTTGTGCTTCTGTATTTGGTAGTGTTGTGACCTTTCACACATTGCCCCATTGCAAATGGGGACCCCCTCTTTTTGCTAAATAAGCCAAGTCTTTTTGCAGTCAATGTCGTCTCCCGACTCTTGAAATACATTGGCGATTTGTGCAAAGTTTGGAATCAAGCATCATTCACCTTTAGTGTTTCTATCCTGTAGATTGTGAGAGAGGAAGCTTTGTGATCAAGGGGATAATGAAATTTGACTGTGGAAAAGGAAATAAATCTTTCAAAAGGCCTACTAGTGATGTTTTTGAGTATTTATGACAACTTACTATTTTTAGTAATTTCTATATTTAGTAAATCTTAGTCTCCGTTTTGGCCTAATTTTAAGTTTGGACAAACCTTCTATTAGCAATAATTTCTATTTTTAGTAAGTCCATTTTTGGCAATAGGTGAAGTAGGAATGAAACAGGTATCCAGATCCAAGTCCGATGAGATGAACAGGGAAGTAGATGATGGATTTTTGACGAAGTATGAAAATCTTCCTTCAAGATCCAAGTGTGCCAAGAAATTCTATATAGGTGCAATTCTTTAGAAGAGGAGGATTCTTCCCAAATTCCAAATTCCAAATTCCTCGTCTAGGGACTAAGTGCACCAAGAGAGCCTCCATGAGTGCAAATCTCAAGGAGAGGGGGATTCCTCCCAAAAGGAAACATCCTCTTTCACCCCCCCAAAGTGCGCCATGAAATTGTAGAAGAGGAAAAATAAAAAAATTGGATAAGGCAAGGAAAAATCCTCCTTCACCTCCAAAGTGCGCCCAAGCATTCAAATGGCATGAAATTTTTTTTTTTTTTTGGCTAAGTATGGAGAAATTCTTCCTCTCCCTCTAATATGCGCTCAAGCATTCAAAACATGGATCACGTTGAAATTTGACTAAGGCAGTTGATTGGAAATTCCCTCTCCATATCTCAAATGTGCCCATGGAAGAGAAGTGACTAGAGACATAAAATTGAAGTTCCTAAGGAGATATTTTGATAAAACATGGCATTCTTGACAAGTCAGAAAATGATAAAACATCAAGGATGCATCTATCCAATCCAAAGACTACATCAGGATATTAGGAAACATAGAGATCCAAGGCGAAAGACGTCCAAGTTCCAAACAATCTAGTTCAAGGCATTCAAGGTTCAAGACTTCAAAGATCAAAGTTCAAGTACAAATGTAGAAGGAAGAATGTAACATTTTGATTCTCTCCAAAAATCCAATACCATAGTCAGGTAGTTCTATATGAGAAATTCCAGAATGACAAAATCGTCGACAAGGGAGTCCAATCCATTTCAAGAAGATGAATTCCCAAGCAAGTACATTGAAGGAGAAAATGATCAAGGAGAGATAGTTTTAGAAGAGTTAATCAAAGTTAGAACCTTGGTCACAAAATGATGTAGTTAGAAAATATTGCCTGTGATGAGTTACCAAGTCTACATGGCACCCAAACATATTGACATGGCGCCGAGTCATCTTCAATGGCTAATCAAAGGTCTTCAAGTTGACATGTCTAGATTCAATGAACTTGACCTATCCAAGAAAGCTTCTAGAAGGCACATTTCACGATGCAACAACCTTCTATTTTATTATCGATTTATATTTAAAAGGACAAGTGTTGCCGAGTGTAATTTCTTATTGGTTAAGTTGGCCCCACTTTTTTGTGCCATGGAAGCTATTGTTAGTAAAACCCTAATTAGGGTTCCATCTTGTAATCTTGGTCCTTGATTTCAAATCAATCTTGGCCATTCATTTGTGGAAGGAGCTCTATAAAAGGCCATGCCTTCTCATTTGTAATTCGTAGTTAGCTCATTAGAAGTGAAGAGCTCTTGCTTAGAGTAAAAGTAGGATATGAGGAGAAGATATTGTTGTAAGACTTGGTGAAATAAAATTTGATTTCATTGAAGATATGATGGATTCATGTTTATTTCAACTTGTTGCATGGTGCTCTCCCAATTTTTCAATTGTTAGATGAAGTGCTTTGATTTCAATGGAGAATGTAACAATGTTTGATGAATTTCCATGGCTCATACTTTTTGCATCTTGTTGATTATGAGTTGCAATGTTAAGTTAGCTTGAGCCCTTTTTTATGGATGTTTAACTTCGATCATTGAATCTGCATTGTTCGTTATGATATGGAAATTCTTTGCATAACCCTTGGAAATTGCACCAGTTCTTGTGGAGTTGTTGCCGAGCTTGGCAAAGTAGAACTTGGTTTAGTTGGAATTCATCCATTAGAGCATTATCCATTGATATCATTGCCCTTAGGAGTAGATTTAGATCCTTATAACCCCTTCCCCTTTAATTTTAGTTCATTTCAGTTAAGTTCATTCGAAGAGAGAAGCATCACAAGATCGCTACATCTGATGATGAAGTTCTAATCACAGCATTAAAGAAGTGTGGAATGATATCAAAGATAAGTCCCCCCTTGGATTACCAGCATACAAGAAGCCAAACAAACTCATATCCAACATAAAGTTGCAAGTTCGCAGTAGGAACCTTGGAGTTGCCTCTATGATCTTCACAATCTTAGCATATGAGGGGTCTTTGCTCAAGAGAGGATAGAGTGTCCTTCGACACTTTATTTTGTGTTGGTGTGGTCATAAAACACCCATCAACAAGTAGCTAAAAGTTCTTTGCGGATGACACTAAATCTGCGAAAAAAATCTTAAAAGGAGAGCAAAATTGCCAAAACTACTTTTCAAATTAGAGGATTTCTAAATTAATATATAAGGTAAGGTAATATCATCAAAAAAGAAAAAAATAGAGGATTTCTTAAATAAGATTGCACAATTTTTGTTTAGGGTTTTATTTATCAACCTTATTGGTTTGGACACATTTGAAACACACCATATGACTGATTTTCAACAGCAAACTGACAAAGATCAATTATTCTAAAAACTGAAGCAAACAACTATTTGAAAACACCAGAGTATAGGGAAATTGCTGATTTCATTTATAGTATGATTGCAAGATTACATTTGAGTTTCCTGGAGAGATTTGGACAGCATCTCCCCATAGAAATTTGGTATATGACAGATTCCAAACAGCCTATAACAGTCTTAAACTGAACATGGACGAGAGACTCCAAAACAAGACAAAAATTTACGAACTATGTCAGAGAGATTGACACTCCCAGCAAATTCTTGCCATTAAGCTCTTAAATCTGCATATGGAACTTAAATAGTCTATCTCTACCTTCGATCTGCAATAAGATGATCTAGAAGCCAACTAACATTAGCTTCCTGTGAGTCCTTTTCATCATTCTCTTCAATGTGGTGCCAAAATCAGAAGCTTTCTTGGAAGGATCAAGAGAGAGTTAAGGGGGGAGTAGGAGTATAATTCCTTCATCGACGTGGCATTCAACTTTAATATCAAGTGATATGTTTGGAGTTTTAAATCCAACAAATAAGTCCTGACTAGCACGATCCTACAAGAGAAGTTAAAGACATAAATTGCAACAATTAAGAGTCGAGTGGTGCCATCCTGAAAGAGGAGGCAAAGAGACAAATTAACAATGAATTGCGGACATGCAATACTCAAATATGACATGCAAGATTCTCTTACTTGTAACTCTTCTTGCATATGGGCGCATCATAGGAATCAAGGCTTGTAAACAAGGGGTGGCCTGTGCAATTTGTAACTCCCCTTCATTATTAAATCCAACTTCTCTCCAAGATTAACTCAAATTTCTGTTCCAAGTGCTTGGAATGCTAGTCATCCACATGTGGGAGGCAGAGTCCACATGTCTTGAATACCTTTCCGAGAGGGAAACTGATTTGGATTTGAATTTCTAAATTAGTGAAGATCATAGATCATATCTTCCTTTGCATGTAGCAAGTGAAGGTTAGAGCCAACAAAGAAAATGAAAACAACATATTTTTGGTTAATAACTTAATACTGACTGGTCAATTTCCCAAGATGCTTCTGCACCCTTAGTGTTAAAGTGATCAGATTTGGATATAGTAGGAACTTTAATTTTATTCCTGATATCAATTTCTCAACTATGATTGATATCTATAACTATTTGCAATTGTGAATCGCTGCTGATATATATATGTAACACAATTAATTCAAGGTGAATCAATGTCAATCTGCATATATGTTATGACAGATCAATGTACCTTGCCTTGCACTTATCAATTTTTGTACTTAGCATTTGAATCGATACCAATCACAATATATATGGTAAGAGGAGACATGTCTCCACGTGAACAATGTTCATGTGGAGTCATGTCTCTACGTAGAGACATGCTCCAATGACTAATGTCTTTGCTGTTAACTAATCAGCGATAGTAAATCGATTCTCATAATCGATACTTAATATATAAACAACACTTAACATAATCGATTTACTCATCAATATAATGGACGCATTACATCGATTCATTATATAGATCTCAGTAATCATGTTTAATATATAATCGATTCTCATAGCAGGATATATATATATATAAAATCTTAGTTATGTATATATATGTGTATGTATATATAATAATAAAGAAGCAATTATATATTATATATATATATATGTGTATGTATATATAATAATAAAGAAGCAATTATATATTATATATATCTATATAGATACCTAATAATAACTCATTAATTATTAATCATACTGATGATATCAATGATCAACATTATAAAGATTACTCATGCATATGATTTCGTCGACAGGATTAATCCAACCAAAGCTACAAATCATTAACACTCCCTCTTGGCTAGGGAGGATGATCATAATGTAAATACAGTAGAACCACACATAGTGTGGGAGAGATATCACCTCAATATAATATCAGAAGTTATGGCATATCCATAGATATCAGATCTCATGATACCCACCATAATGATATCATCTCATGATATTTGGAGCAATGGTCTACAAATATCAAGACTCGTGATATTCACCAAAAATGATGTCACCTCACGATGTCATCAGGAGTAATGACATGTTTATGAATATCAAGTCACATGATATTCACCATACTCATATCTTTTCTGGTATGTGCACTAGCATCAAGTCTCATGACGCCTACCAAAGAAGATATCTTCTCATGGCATATCCACGGATGCTACATCTTATAACATCCACCATGACATATCTCAATAATATAACTCATTGTAGTTACACACTACTTAGTTAATATTATGTAAGAGATATGAACTATCATGTCATGTTCACGGATATCAATCATATGATATCCATCATGATAGTAGGTTAAACTATGTTGAAGTTGTCACTTTACAATAGTAACCGTAAGTAAACATCATTGAAAGATCGTCACCTTTTCAAGATGTTTCCACAAGATCATGTAATAACTCACATGTCATTCACCATGAACCATATCAGAGGGTGGATCCACCATGGTTATTCCCAGAGGGTGTAACAAGGGCTTTCACCTCAAACTTCTCACTTATAGAGAAGAATGCATTGCAAAACTTCTCTCTCAGAGAACAATGCATTAAGGTACATCTCACGAAATCACTGATGCTGAGACTCCCTCTCAGTAAGGGCTTTGTTCTCCACAACTCCAAGCTTGTCTAAAATATGCACACACTTCACTTTGGTAGGAGGCTTGGTGAGAATATCGGTTGTTCGTTCTTCAATAATAATGTACCTCGACTGAATACTAGAGAAACCATCTCTTCATGGTTTTACTCCCTCTGAATCAATATGATTGAGATCCTCAAAAATCAGTTGACGCAGATCTTCTGGCTGCTTCCTTTGTCACGAAAGCATACATGGTCCCAATCATGAAATATCTTGCTCCAAGAGATTCTCAGCATTTGGTACATGATCATTTATACCATGTTGAAATTTAGATCATAACTTTGTTCATAGGAGTAGATTTCCCCTACACAAGTGTACTTGTTTGATTCCATAGTAACATTAGGGGATGCCATAAACTGAGGATTTATCTACAAGGCTTAAAGATGATGTGGCTCCCTCTGAAGCTCAAGATCTTGCATTAACCTCCTGGCCTCCTCGTACAATGTTGCCTCTAATGAAATGTGAGACTCCCTTTGAATGTTATCCTCTTCTTCGAAGAAATGTTTCAGCCATCAACTTAGTCCCATGATTGCAAGCATCAAGATCTTTCTCCCTTGAATGCAATTTCTTATGCTTCGTGATCCATCTTGAAAGCAAATTAGAGAGAGATTACAAATAGTTCATAAGACTAAACTATCCCAAAGAAAAAGAAACATACAAGTTTTACTATCCCAATGTTATAGCATTAATTAATAACTCAAAATATTCATGAACATTGTTCAAGGGTATGGAATACTTATCTCTTATAAACACCAACTATTCTTTCCTATACAGAGCACGCGAAGATCTTGGATAAGATGGAACAGAAATAGGGTGACAAAGATGGGAAAGAGCTGAAGGATACCATAGGACCGGGCAAACGAACTCGGGCAAGTACCAGAAAGTCGGGAACCAAGGATGAAAAGGAGCAGGATAAGCTCAAGAACCCTGTAGGTCAGATGCAGCTCATGGTGATCCAGGTGCAAGATTTAATGAAGAGCATGTAGCTGTCCTGTCTTGTGTCCTTTTTTTTTTGCTATCCCTGTCTGTTTCTTTTTGTGTTTTGCTTGCTGTTAGGCTGTGGGCCTCTTGGTTGTTGGGGCTTTATTTCCTAGGTGCTATGGCACAATTTCTGTTGAACTTAATTGTAATATTCGTTTAAACTCTTTGTTAAAGGTTTCGGGTCCTTGTAAAACCTGTTTTTACGTAATTAGAACTATTCTTTCCTTATCAATAGCAAAATTCCAAATCATGAGATATGAATGGAAGCATTAATATATTGATCACCAAATATTGAGATTGCCGCTCATGGTAATTAATCACTGGAAACCTTAGAGTAATCGACTCCACTGTGTCAATGTACACAAGAATCTCAGGAAGATGGCCAAGTGTGAATACACCAGCTTCTTGCCACAAATATAAAGATGTCGATTCTCATAATAGAGCTTCACACATGAGTGCTTCAGCGAGATGTAAGCATCTCCCAAGGAGTTTCTAATGCCCACGAACCAATCTGGACTAACAAACTGAATTTATCAATCATTCTAGATATGTTGAGCTTGCTTGCGAGTTTGAGGGAATGAATATGATCCTTTAGCAATTTTAGACTCAAATTAATGAAATTCAAATGCTTTGTTTCTGTGGTAGATGCTTTGGCGTTACCAACAAGTAGGCATGAAGATTTAGGTAATGTAAGAGATTCTCCAGATGTATTGCATCAATATATTAATAGTTTTTGTGAGCCCCAACAATGAGTTTCACCAACATGTTATACTTCCATTAGCTAGTCCAATTAATAAGGGTAAAATACCTTGGGAAATAACATCTCCATCTCTTGATTCTGACCTCGCACTAAGGACACATAAAAATTGATCTCTTGTTGGATGACTTCTCAGAAATTTCCTCTGAGTGCTTTGAATAATGCTCAGATAATAGTATTGTGAATGAATTCAGTATTGGTGTATATAGGAATCGTTGATCAACATGATTGGATGGTGCACGATCAAAGGATTGCCGAATATCTCTGCAAGCACATCTTGTTAATCAATAAGGTTCTCTATCTTAGAATTGAAGATCCTCCCTTCCCTTCACTTTTCTCTGTGCCTGATTATTCCTTTGTATATATCAGTTCATACTTAGAACATTCAGATGATCAGATGCTAGAGAACTACTACTGGTCATAGAAAGCGCAGTCGCTCTACAAATAACAATTCGAGCAACTCGAGCAATTCGATGACAAAATAACGGCAGAATCAATGCCTATAACATCTCTCTCCAAGCTCCGTATAAGTTCGATGATGAGTTCTTGAAAAAAAAAAGGAGATTGGTGCGCAATCCTCCTCTAACAACACTACCTAGACTTGCCTTCTTTGAACGCCAAGTTAATATCATTGCAAGTGGATTATCCTAGTACCAACCGTACCCTCCCAATAAATTGAGATGATATCGCTATCGCTTCTCTATTCTCCTGAAGACCACAAATTTGTAAGCACATTAAAGTGGGTCTTCGCTACTGGTGATCTCATGTACAATGCCCTTCTTTCCAGTGCTTGGTAATCTAGTCACTGATGTAACCGCACAACGTGTCGTATATGCAATGTATTTCTACAACAATCTGTGCAATCGAACTTGGATTAGCGAGCATCACCTCGATCACTTCCTCATGCGCCAACTTCATAATGAATGGTCGATGCAAGCAACCAATAACATGAGCCTCCTATCGCGAATAGCATGGGCCACAAAATGGAATTAAAGTTGACAATTATATGGAAGCAATGAATTGAGCCAACTCACAAATCTGGTATGCTCGTGACCAAGAAAATGTCACTTTCAACAGCTGATCTGTAGCATATCAAATGCGTACAACCTCCAATGAATCGGTGTCAAAGATCAAGTTGATCAAATAAGAATACAACGATCGATATAAGCTCCTACAAGGCTTGATCTCTTGTGATAGGTCCAATCAATCATTGAGCTTCTAGTGAACACTAAAATAAAATGCACAACGATAAGCTGCACACCAATCTGGATAACTCCATGCAAAAACAGCGATGTCTCCCACAACTCTCACGATCTCAATCTGCCAATTACAATAACGCAGGCCCTACACATAGCCCTCATCACATTCCATGAGACTATAGACAAGGAAACCCGATTTGTCAATAGATCAATGTGCCGAACACGGAATGCCCTGATCATCAAATGGCTCGAAGGGCCTCAGCAAAGAAATGACTACCATGCACGACAAATGAGCCACCGACCATTCTCCATCATAATTCAAAGCAACCACCAGTAGATGGATACTGTGTGCAATGCCACAATGGATAAGCCCGATACTAGTCATAAAATCTGCAATGTATATTCACTAGATCGCAGCAATCCCACAAACTATGCTTAACATTATATTATCGCCAAAGGAGATGAAGACAATATAGATTGGGTTAAACATACATTTCCCTGGTGTCTCAGATCTCTGCCTGTATAAATCTGATCGGATCTTCCTTAACCTTGCTCTGAGACCATGTTAAAGTGATCAGATTTGGATATAGTAGGAATTTTAATTTTATTCCTGATGTCAATTTCTCAACTATGATTGATATCTATAACTATTTGCAATTGTGAATCGCTGCTGATATATATATGTAACACAATTAATTCAATGTGAATCAATGTCAATCTGCATATATTTTATGATTGAGATCAATGTACCTTGCCTTGCACTTATCAATTTTTGTACTTAGCATTTGAATCGATATCAATCACAATATATATGGTAAGAGGAGACATGTCTATGTAGAGACATGCTCCAATAACTAATGTCTTTGCTGTTAACTAATCAGCGATAGTAAATCGATTCTCATAATCGATACTTAATATATAAACAACACTTAACATAATCGATTTACTCATCAATATAATCGATGCATTACATCGATTCATTATATAGATCTCAATAATCATGTTTAATATATAATTGATTCAACATATGATTTATATATAATCGATTCTAATAATCAATTTTCATAGCATGATATATATATATATATATATATATATATATATATATATATATAATCTTAGTTATGTATATATATGTGTGTGTATATATATATATAATAGTAAAGAAGCAATTATTTTATATATATATGAATCTTAATTATGTATATATATAAAAATCTTAGTTATGTATATATATGTGTATACATATATATACCTAATAATAACTCATTAATTATTAATCATACTGATGATATCAGTGATCAGCATTATAAAGGTTACTCATGCATATGATTTCATCGATAGGATTAATCAGACCGAAGCTACAAATCATTAACACTTGGGACAAGGAATTAGCATCAGGATGGATCAGAATCACTTATATATGTAATATTATGAAGTTTGTGTTAAAAAATAATATAAATGTAATATTATGAAGTTGGTTGAAAAATAAGCAAGGGAGAGAAAGGAGTTGTAAATTTAAATAAGACATTAGAAAGCATTTTTAGTCTTCCTAGAAGATCATGGCTACCTTGAATCTCCTGCCATGAAGCCCAAGATGTGTGTCCGAAGGTACCCAAAAGCTTTGTTCCATTTCCATCCAATTAGCAGAGCGATTTGGAGGGTTATAAATTATAATCCTAACCAAGGGCAACCGATCTTTGCCAGCCAATTTTATAGCTGAAGGTTAACCAATTGCTCTCTTGCCTATCCATCAAATTTGCTATATCCTGAGGATTTGATTGAAAAAACAGACCAGAGAAATTGTTCTTATGTCAATAAATGACCAAAATGGTTAAACGGGACTATGATGTATAATTCGGTAGGATACTAGCAGAAAACTTGTGTTTTGATAAGAAATCTCACCTATAGGGGAAAAACTTGTAACGCAACAAACCAGTAGTTTAACCAAACAATATAAGCTTAAGCCCCAAAACCTAAAATCTGGTAATCTGTAAATTATATCAGGATACAATGTGAGATAGAGACCACTCACCAGATATAAGAAATCCAGCAGTGATAAGTATCCATGTCTCAAGTGCAAGATAATCTGTTTGATGAACAACAACTAGATGACTCCTGAGCCCTGACATAGAGTGTGGTAATGCTATCTAAGGACTGATCTGTACAATGAAGTTATTCTTGAAGCTGCAGATTCCTTAATCTTCTCCTACAATCCAAGATAACTTTGTATTATCATCTCCATATTACATATTTATAACTCAGATATGTGACGAAACTGAAACCTTCCCATCATTTGTTCATTAAAGGCGCCTTCCTTTCTCATGGTCATTTTTACTTCAAATTGTTTATCTCTTTTCCAGCTTGTCTAGGATTTATCCATTTTGCATTCAGCCGCTTTGGTGATGCTTTTTCATGTGTTAGTGCTAGTTTCGTTTCAGCTCTCTGCGATCTTTTAATACTCTTGGGTTCCATTTCCCTGCTTTGGTCATTGTTTGACATTAATATAATATATTCCTTCTCAATAAGACACCATAAGTAAAGTCATTCCCAGAATAAGAGCGAATAGAGGAGCCAAGCAGATAGTGATGACAAACGTATGACTTCAAAACTTGTCCAAGAACTAACAGTTATTCTTGCGTGATGACAAACGTACGACTTCAAATTTTTTATATTTTTTTGAGATTTGCAATGGGTACTCTCAATATATTCAAATTTATATATTTCAGGCATATTAAATTAGTTAAAAGTATAATTAATGTTAGATAACTATATAACTTGTTTTAATCCAAAGAAGCTCCACATTGCTCTCCATTTATTTAGATACAGATTATACGATTCAAAATTCTTTTTAACTTATTAATAAGGCCTGTTTTCACCATATTGTTTTTAACTTAAATATTTAGGGCAAAGTTATGCTATAACATTCAAAGGTAAACGCAAAAGCTGAAGAGAGCTTTTATTTTTTGTTTCAATTGAATAAAATCTTTGTAATGTCGAAGAATTTTTCTAAGATTGTGTTGATTTAAATCCAAAACATTATTCAGTCTTCAACACATAGGCATTTGGATTCATATCTTCATGCTCGAAGTTTCCTCTCTCCTTAATGTTATGTTTATTTGCATTGATTTTTGGGTTCATATAGAAAAGCTCCAAAAATCCTTAAGCTCGTGTTGTTTTTGTTTGAATACAGGGCATTCAGGTTCAAATCTGTATGCTTCTGCCAAAAGAGAGAAGTAACAATGAAGCATCAATTTGATCTAGTGAATTTTCACAGTATTGGATTTTTATTATAATCAGATGTTAAGGTAACTTTAGCTATTGTATTTCTGCAGTGTTATGTAGAAGGTATTACTTTTTCTGGCCATGGTTGCACCCTTGTTTTAATCTCAGATTTTACAATTTTCACATTTTTCTACTCATTTACTGGAACATTCTGATTCTTTACTTGATTTTCGTTTGAGTGTGGTTACTCCAGTCCCGGATTTTGATTGCTGACTAGTTGAACTTGTCAAAAGCCCTGCAAAAGTTAGTAGCACAATATTAAGAAAAGCTCACAACTTAATCCTTATATTTAACTTAAGTCTTTAAGCCTTTTTCCCATTGAAAACCATAAGCAGTGCCAACTTTACAAAAGACACAAATTTAGAATCTTTAAAATAAAATTCATATTTAGGAATAACACATTATTCTACTGAGATCATTGGGGTGGAATTAATGGAACTTGCACTCGTGATTAACTAATGAATTATAAGGTAAGCTTGCAATGATGACTAATTCAATACCTAATTTATTAAGTGAATTGAATGAGCTTCCACTCCAAACTTAGGAACTATTTAATGATTTAGAGTTTTTATCTCCATCTCCCTTGACATGTCAATTAAAGGTTATATTTGAGTTCCTTGAAGGAAAGAGTGACACCGTGGGAAAGACCAATGAGTAGGAAAGTTATATCTGTTGGTGTGAATAGGGTTTTGCACATAACTCGTTCCTTGAGAAGATCTATTCACACCTAAGTTGATTACTTAGGATAGTTATTTTTTTTTTTATGTCATGTCATTTCATTACGATACTTGTCATAATGTTATGCTATCTTATCTCTTACCCCTCTTTTATAAGCAAGGCTTCATTTGTACATAATTTGTACATCACGCATTTTGGTTTTTGCATCCTATTGTATGCTTGTATTATTATATTTGGCAATATAAAATTCTTTGTTACTTCTCTTTTATGCATGGAAGGTTATTTGGTGTTGTAGATTTTGTAAGCCTCTTCTCAAATTTCGAGAGATACTACCAATTAGTTTTTAGGGGTTTGGTTGAGTTTAAAATAATCAAATTCGTTTGAAATGACAAAGCATGACATACTTTAAGTAGTCTCATAGGAGTTTTTTCTCACCCCCCTCTTTGAGCATACACTTGTACTAGAATAGACATTTATTCTTCTCTTACATTCATTTCTATTGCTGTAATATATATTTCTATTGGTGTAATATATGCTGCATAATTCCATGGTCAAATTTGAAAACATGAAGGTTTTTAAAATTATTATTATTCTATTACTGTACACCCTCTATCTCATAGAGTTATGGAGTTTGTTAGCAGCAGAAATTTTTGTAGGTTGGCAAGGGTTATCGGCCTACTTGCGTGTCCATGTGGCATTATTTTGGGCACCCAAGATCTAGTGCTTAACACCCCAGTGTTGTATGCCACTCTACTTGATTGGATGACTCTAGATGTAACACCACTTGGATGGAGCCACCTTAGTGTGCCATTGTGTGTCACCTATGCATAGTTAATCTTGGTGGTGTTGACATCGACCACCCTAAGAGTGGCTATGAACCTTTTTAATTGGTAGAGCGTAATCTTGGCCCACAAATGTGTTTTTTCATGTTCTTTAAGCATTAGCTAGACTTAGATGCTTGATTTGCTTTTAAAGCTTGAAGGTACATTTGCATTCTTTTTAACAACAAACATATCTTTTTCATTAAAAGACATTTAAAAAAAAAGTAGGCTAAAAAATTATAAGGAATCTCTCTATTTTACATAGTTAGAGTTAGATGCTTGATTTTTTAGCATGAAGGTACATTTGCATTCTTCTCTAGCAATAAGCACATCTTTTGCATTAAAAGTCAAAATTTGATTTTCTTAAAAAATTTGGTTAAAAAATCTCAAGTAATTTCTCTATTTTGCTTCCTAATAAGCAATTTTTTTAATTGTAAAAATAGGCATGTTTAAGTGTCATTTTTCTTTTGCTCTCTTTTATTTTTTTTCTAGTCATTATTGAAATTGAGACTATTGATCTCCCTAGTCTAGGTAATCATCACACAAATAAAATATGAGCCATTGCATTCTAAGGGACTTTGGTAAATGTTAAATGAAAAAAACACCTAAATTCTTGAAGAGTTGAATTTTTTGGCTTATGTAAACAAATTAGATTAAGCCATGAAGCATATGTGATTGCATGCATATGATGATTTGTTTTTTATTATTATTATGGATTGTACAACACCTAAGCAACTATGAAACAAACTTAATGGATTGCATGATATAGTAAATGAGTTCAAAATCTTGCAATTAGAGGTAGATTTGACGTCTCTCACACAATGTTTTTATTTTCATTTAGGATTTTCTTTGAAAATTCAAATTGATTTTGACACAATTGAAAGATTGCATACACGATAAAACTAATAAAGAGCAGGTGTTCTTGATTTTGTCAAAATTGAGGGGTAGACTTCAAGAGTTTTTGCCTACTTTTTTTATGGATGCCTTGGTGGAATAAATTTACATAACTAGCTTTGAGTTGTTCTGTGAGTGTCTTACTAGGGAGTATGCTAAGTTAATTTAAATGGATGCACTTCCTGGTTTTAAGAGCTAAGCTTTGCTTGCTTAATTTTTCAAGACGAGAGGTAAGAACAAGAAGCCTAAGACTAAATATCTTTTAGTTAGCGAGTTTCTTTCCAAATTGAAGTAAATGAACATCCACATTTTCACTCCTTCCACTCCTTCCAAGTTCGGGTGAATCTACCTCCAAGAGGATGAAGAAGTGTGACAAATGCAATTTTTGTGGTATATTAGTTGTTGGTAAACAGATTGTTCTTTTCAATTTAACTCTCAAATGCCCAAATCTGTGAGAAACAATTTGATACCAACAGTTGGATAATCTATCACTAGGTTGATAGATTTCCTCTGAATTGAAAGGTACAGCTCCCTTATGAATGATATTCAATGAATTTGTTTTATTCCTAAACTAACTGGGTACGTTCTTAACCTGAGAACGGAAGAGGAAAACCAAGCCAGCCCTAGACAGAACCAACTTAGGCAGTAAATTCAGTTCCTAAACCTAGCCAACCCCAGAAATCAATACATCTTATGACTCCCTGACATTGGTAATGCAACTATGAAAGCTAATTATGCGAATGCAATGAAGGAATGAAGATTTAATATTCAGATTCTTGCAATAGAAATGCATGCGAATACTCTCATCTACATAACATTCATCATTTGACACAAGATGCAAGATAATGTCCAAAACCAAATACAACAATGATCTCATTGAATATTCAGAAAATAATACCCAAACTCTCTGGTTCGAAGCAAAACTCTTCTTTGCTTTGAACACAACAAATAAGAATACTCATATTGTACTTGCTTACAGCTTGTTGCCAAATCTATTACAAAACTAGAACAAATATCTCAAATGCATAAAATGAAATGCAAGAATGAAATGCCGTCTTCTCCCTACTCCAGCACTCTTACTTTTGCAAAAAACAAAAAAAAGAACCCTTCACCAAGAAAAAGATCTGCAATAAATAATGTCTGAAGTGATCGCTTGATTCTTCCATGACCATTCGGTTCCTCCACCTTTTCGGTTTTTCGTAACTGATCCTTTGCCACTTAAATTTTCAATGTCTTTTCTAATCTCATCTTCTTTCCTTTTTTTTCGAGCAACTCTTTCGAATTACCTTTTGTCATAAGGGACCGAATGATTTTATTGCAAAGCCCTTTTCATTTAATTCTTCTTCATTTGTAACCGATCTTTAATGAATAAAGATCTTGCCTTTTCTCTCCACCTTACTTGGCCTTTTGTTGTTTTCGGTATATTGTAGTGTAGCATTTTAGAGAGAATACTTTGAAGATAAGTATTATCTACAATGAAGATATGTGTCCTCCTTATCTGGCTTTATTTATCTGCAACCTTGATTAGAAAGAAAACTCTCCAACCTTTGTGACCAATTATGTGGATGAGTATGCCACATGTCACATAGTAGACACATGCTTTTACGGATGTCAATATTTTGGTCTATCATGTCAATGTTATCACATTTGGCACATATCGATAGGAAAGATGGAGCCTCTCAACAACATTTACCAATTCCTCCTCCCATGATTGGTGAATGTCGGTTCTGTGTTCTTGGGTCCCCTGCATCAGTTGCTTTCCTTCGTATCGCATCCATGATTTGACTATCAAACTCGACCTTTCGTACCCAGCATTAAGAAGTTATATGTTGTTTGCTTTGAAGCCTCGAACATACTCCAATGTTTTGAAGCCTCGAACATACTCCAATGTCAATACTTTCATTATTGGACCACCGAGAGTTTCACTATTTCGAAAGAAATTTTTGGGCCTTCACAGTAACTGGTTCTCTATCTTATAGCACAGCTCTATAAACCTTTCCGAGGTTAGCAATTTATATCAAGACATCAAACATATGCGTGCATTCCCTATGTCTTGCTCAACTCACAATGCAATTGGTTCCGGGGCTTCATCTTAAGGATGCTCGACTCTGTTCAAGTGTTACTAATCATTCAAATCGGCCTAGCTTGTTCAGGGATTTGCACTTCATTACTCATGGTCTGAATACATGCTACAGTTGCGACAGAGAAGATCAAACTTTGAGTGGATCAGAGGAAGTTTCATCGTTTCTTCAATTTCTGGAATTTGAGCATCTAAGCCCCCAATTGAGCATATTATTCCGTTGTTCGGACATTTGATAACAAGTCTTTTAGCTGATTCTGGAGGATGCAGTTTCTGTAATAAAGGAATTCTTAGAATTTACATCTATTTCCATTGTCTCCACTATTATATCGCTGGAGTTCGACCCCCTGCAAGCTTGTATTTCGAGCTATCATACGCTACAAACCTCCTTCCTTTCTCCTACTTGACACCGTGTTTAATGCAAACGCATGGGCTTTCTGGACTACACGGTCATGAATAAACATTTTATCATTTCTTTACTATGCACGCACATTGAGTGCCCGGGGGTAGAAGCGGCTCATGGTAGCAGAGAACGGAGTGGTGCAATGAGCGACAGCGCCGTATATGGTATATCACTTGCCGGCCGAGTGATCTAACGAAGCAACTATCTCGGAATGCCTTCTCCATCATCCGTATAAAGAGGACATTACATTCTCCTTGCAATCTAAGGCAAGACCCGGGATGGGGAAGTGGAGCAGGTCGCTCTCCACTTCTTATTTTTAACCCAATACCGGCCGTTGATGGACAATAGGATTGGTTCTACGTTTCGATAGTCATCGGGCCGTGTCGGGAGAAGCTCATCTAGTCTGGTCGCCGCCCTTGCAGGGTAATAAATGAGTAATAGATGAAATGACTCAGAAAACACGGATTCCAGGAAGATCGCAAGCATTGATATTCTTTCTCGGCTGACACTCTGTGCATTGGCTCATCTTATTTTATCATGGCTATATACCAGGCTCGGGTACACAATGATTCGATGCATATCTTCTGTTACTCTTTGATCTTTAGCCTAAATTCTTTGATGTTTGTTATCTCTTGGCCCCCGCGAACTCTATCTTATGTAATCAGAGCATCGGTGGAATATCTTCATTCGGATAGAATACCTTCACTGTTGTCCATGCCGCAAAACTGTCTCAAATTCGGAGAAAGGTGCTTTATGTAAGTTTCCATTTCATGTGGCTGCAAGCATCTCTCTTCATCTTCGTTAAGCTCGCTTAAGTCCATTCGAGCTTGGGTCAGACAAACCGTGTTCATAACATGAAGGCAAAATATCAAGAGGACCATCTTTCCCTACTCATTCTTTTTGCAATATCATGTTTTATGTACCGTATCATCTTTGCCCATTGTGGAGTCCCTTATATCTGAGTTTATAGCGCTCAGTTACATTGTCAAAATTCTTTGAATGATGGATCCAATCTCGAGTCAGTGTCATTCATCCTCGACTTCATGCTCCCGTGGCTTCTCTGTTAAACATTCTGCCGTAAGCCAACATCCCCTGCCTACATCCCCTGCCTCTGGCGGAAAATTAGAAATCTACTTCTCGCTTTGGCAGAAAATGACTAACGAAGGTCATTTTCCGCTTCCACTGCGGAAAATGGAAAAAGAGCTTCTCCATTGCGGGAAAGTGGAAGAGTGCTTCTCCGGCACTTATTGACTCCATGCTGAGTCTTCTCCATAATCATCACCGCATCAAATCTTTATGCATCTCTCGTGTCTCCATCCTTGGGAAAATTTGCTGTCGGGTTTTTCATTATCAAGTGTGAAGCAAAATGTCAGATAACTGAGAACTTACAGAGTTACATAGAAAAAGACTCTTATTCGATTTGGGCCGAATGAATTAAATGAAGAATGTTTCCACTTGATGATGAATGTGTTATCTATATGTCATTCTTATATAAATCGACAGTATAGATCTCAAATATTTCCTTATTGCTTGATCAACATGATTACCAAACCACCCTTTGTAGACTAGAGCTCGGATACTTCACAATCATATATGCAAATCAATAGCAATACGCAACATTCAACCCGAAAGCATCATACTTTAATCACAGGATCAAGCTCGATAGGTTTTGAAAACCTTCAAAGCTATCGAATTAACAATTCTCTTCTCGGATTTTCACTAACACACATCATAGATAGAGAAGCCGATCCATTGTGAATTTCTCTCATTTCAATCTATAGAGATATATTTTTCTGTGTGGTGGGTCTTGTATGATTGGGCTGCTGAAATTTCGCATCCACACTTCTGCACCTTCAAAACAACAAGTGTAGCTGGAACATGAACTCTGAACATTTAAGATTAAACCTCTGCATCGAATACCTTAGAACATTGAAACTTCATAGAAACCTTGTTAGGGTAAACATCTGAAACACTTTGGGGGGATCTCATTAAAGACTTCAGCTTTGAAAGTTTAAAATTGTGGGACTGGAAGTACACCTACATTAGTTAGAATGATTCTTATTGCTTTAAAAGAAGGCATTGGAGGAAGCGATGTGGCAAGATATTATTTTTTCTCCAAGTCTTCTTCCATAGGCAAATGGCAAACTCTCTTTGTATGAAGTTCACTTTCATCTATATATATTTGGATAATCTTTGTATGAAGTTCACTTTCATCTATATATATTTGGATAATTGATTCAAGTACTTTGCATCAAATGACCAATTCAAATGATCTACTCGAGTCTCTTTTTGATAGCAATACTTCTTAGATTGTACTGGGATTAACCTTTTAGATTCTAGTTTTGGGGATATACTTTATTTAGTTGCAAGATGGTTGTATTGAGGTTTTTCTTGTTGTTGAGATTTCTACTAACCTTCTTTCCATATACTAGATTTTTCATTTTGGGGATAGGAAGAAAATTGGTTTACTCCCCATGATGTGATTATTCAAAAGCTACAAGATCTTGAGAAAGTTGTTGATTCAAGGAGCATTGATCATGAGTCACATTATACGAGTTTGATGGATGCGAGTCTTCATCAAGATCATCCCCTTTAGCCTATGTTGATTCATTAAGTAGTCTTGGCATGAATGGTTCGGGCATTTGGTTGAATTTATTGATTGAGCACGTGGCACAATAGGTGGCTCATTGATTATGTTTGATTGATGTCCAAACGATAACATGTTTGAATCTTTTGATTCTTCTCCCCATTATCTTCTTGCTTTCATGTTGAGTGCATAATTGTCTTCATGGGAGCTACATCAACATTTTTTAGAGAGAAAGAAAGGCATTAGAGCACATTGAAGGGGGTGTTTTCATTGAATTGTGTTTCATATTTTTGTGCATTTCCCTTTCATAGCTTTAATGTTGGGACAGGTTGTTTTTGTGTGCTTATGAGGTTCGATGGTTGCCTTAGCATGCATGCTTTTCTCATTTTACCTACCCTACATTTGGCACACGATTATTGGTCATGTGGTTATTGAGCTCCAACTACTAGAGAGGGTGCACAAACAACTCGAAGAGAGACAGGATGTGCCGACAGACATGACACTATTTTCCTGCTCGAGGGATGAGGTTAGGACATGAGGTTCACTCATCTGACCACATGTGGCGTATATAAAGTTTGAGCAGCTACAATCGAGAAAGTGAGGAGCAGGACTGGGAATAGTGGACTCAAGGACCACATGAGAGTATGACAAATTGTTTGCTAGACATAGGCCAGTTCCATTGACATATCTAGATATACTAGTTCTGAGAGTGGCACCACGACAAGTGGGTAGAGGAGGATGATACAAATAGTGAGGATGAGGATGAGGATGAGGATGAGGGGGATAACAATGCAAAGGTTGAGGAGGATGATACAAATAGTGAGGATGAGGATGAGGATGAGGATGAGGGGGATAACAATGCAAAGGCTGAGGAGGATGACAAGGATTCGAGTAGTGAGGATGGGGATGATGATGATGATGGTGGTCATGATGCCATGCCCATGCAGGTGGAGGACGACAAAGAGGTTCCACTAGATGATTAGGATATACATGCTCTTGGGGATACGTCGATGCAGGATATAGCTGTAGGCGATGAGGTGGATGACATTCCACATGACAATACATTTGAGAGGGATAGTTAAATATTAGAGGCACCATATTGTAGATTTGATGAGGTAGATTGAGGGATATCAGACATAGAGAGTAGGATATCAGACAAAGAGAGCAGTCTGGGATACTGAGCAGGAAACACTCACATCAACAATGGACAGATTGACAGTAGAGAGGGATGCATTGAGGACCTCTCGATATACAACTTTTTCCAGAGCGCAGAGAGAAGAGGACATGCAACCATTTATCAACAAAATCATAGATGTCAACGTGCGCGATATAGCAACGATGCTAGCAGATGCTTGGGAGGAAAAGAGATACTAGCGGTGTATGTACAAGAGAGATGTAACGTGAGAGCAGTGGGCACCGAGCTTCAAGGCTTCTTTTAGAAGGACACACTCTTGGAGGACACAGAGCAGCAGGGAGTGTTGGGACCGAGGGGGCCACCTAGAGTAGGGCATTGGCTCGAGCTACCTTTTTCCTGTTTATACTAAAAAATGGTCATTGCCTGTGACCTTAGTTATTAATATTTTTGCATTGCGATTGAAATATCGTCTTCCTCTCTAATTATTCTTCTATGTTGCGCATATGGTTTTTATCGTATGTCAACATTGTGTCTTTCATCATTACTTGAACATTGAAAATGGTTCAATTAGATAGTAACATTCTTTGATTTTGCATCATAACTTTAATCACTTTGGCCAATTTGATAATGTTCAAAATTATTATCAAAACCTTTCAAATCATTTCAAATTCTTATCAATATCTTTAAAACCGATTCAAACCTATCAAAATCATTTCATCACCTTATCAATGTCATCAAAATCGGCTCACGATCATCCGAAATCGATTCAAATTGTTTTCATCATTATCAAACCCTTTTAAAAAATTTCAAAATCAATCTAAATTCTCATCAAAATCAATTTAATGTCACAGATCAATATCATCAATTTGGTCAAATTCACTAATTTGCCCTCTTCAGGGGTAAATATCCCATAATTTATCCCTAATTCTAAGCTTTGATAAATAAATATACTTTATTTATCCCTTTTCCTTAGTCTTCACAATTAATAAATTGGCTAACATTTTGATTTATGGAAATTCATAATTCTTAAATCCTCATTTGCCAGAATGTGGGAAAAAATAAGTTTTTAAAATTCAAAAATTTCTCACTCTTCCATTTCCCCTAATTGTGCTTCCATTTCCTAAAATTTAGCTTCCATCTCTTACACTTTCCCTTCCCAAATTTTCACACTACTTTTGTGCATTCCAATCCAACTCTTACAATTTGTCATAATTTGTCATAATGTGTCATAATATGACATTTTCCAATTGCACCTCTTCAATTATGCCATCTTCCCAATTGTGCACCAATTTTCCAATTTGGTGATTAGAGTTCAAAATCCTATAAATTGCCTTCATTTTCTCTTCATTTGTTAACCATCATCTTTCGATTCCTCTCGCCAATATCATCTTCTTTCTTTCATGTTGAGTGCATAATGTTCTTTATGGGAGCTACATCCATATACTTTAGAGAGAAGGAAAGGCATTAGAGCACATTGAAGGGGGTGTTTTCATTGAATTGTGTTTCATGTTTTTGTGCATTTCCCTTTCAAAGCTTTAATGTTAGGATAGGATGTTTTTGTGTGCTTATGAGGTTTGATGGTTGCCTTAGCATGCACATTTTTCTCTTTTCCTATCTTACATTTGGTGAACCTGACGTGAAATCATGCTTATTTGTCTAATTTATTTATTTTCATGCGTTTTCAGGTCCCTGGTGAAGACCTGCACACTTGGTAGAAGTCCTGTGTAATTGGTAGTATAATATGCACAGTTGGGCATTTATTCGGTGCACTTGGGGCCTAGATCTGTGTGCTTCGTTGATTCTGATGCACAGTTGGCAATGTGAATTAGGATTTAGGGCTGAAACTATAATTTGTTTTATGCATGCAGTCAAATTGCAATCTAGGTCTTAAATCTGGTTAAAAGGAACGCTAATTTGGAAAATGAACCTAAAATGAACACTCAATTTTGATTTGGGGTCTTAAATGAACATTCGTATTTAATTTGGGCTCTTAAAAAGAACATTCATTTAGTTTATGGTTCAATATAAATATGATTAGTTAGGTGTTTTCGAATCAATCCAAATTTGCATATCGTCTAATTAGGGGTTCAAATTGATACAAGATCTTTCAAATCAACTTAATGAATAACTTAATGAACCTTAATTCTTTGAATAAACATGGTTATCAGCTCAATTCTATCAAATTTGGATGTTTTTAGCAGTTTTTGAGTCTGTTTATTTACTATTTTAGGTTTTGCACTGTTGCTGTGCAGTTGGTCTCTGTTATGCACATTTGGGCCTCTGTTCTGCGTAGTTGGGCCCTTGATCTGTTCAGTTGGTTCTTTGAGCTGAGTAGTTGGTAAGCCTTGTTTGAATTTTCATTCAAATTTGGGTTTTTGCATTTCAATCTTTGTTTCTGCTGATAGGATAGAGATTTTGGGTTAGTGTTGATTTTGTGCGACACTTTGGCACTCTTGGGATGAAGGATAAGTACAAAAACTACCAATGTATTTTATGTAGGATGTGTGACAAAGACCTTGTGTGTTTGTCATAACTTTGTGCTTTTTTTAGTAGTTAGAAAACACTTATTTTTGGTTCATAAAATGATTGTTTGAAGTGTCTTAGATTGTTAATCTGAAAAATATTTAATGGATGTATCCTCTCCCCTCGCCTTTGCGGATCTTGGGTGTAAGAGAAATCTATTCTATTGTTTTTAGAGGGCTTGCCTCCCAAGAAGCCCATAAGGCTGGGTGAGAGGGAATGACACAAGCGGTAACAAGCTAAATCCAAGCCTCCATCCAAATCGCTATATAAATGTGTGATTGTGATCAAAAGTCTAATCAATAGAGTGTCTGCAAGATAACTCTCCTCTAATACCCTTGAGGTGCGTAAAACCTTGGTTCTCAAGGCTGGGAGACCTCCCACGGGAGTTTATCATGGCACCCTCTAAATTGGATGTCCCGAACTAGAAATATTTGTTGTAGTGGCCAAAATCCTTCTACTTGCTGACACAGAAGGTCCGGGACCAACTAAGACGCCCCACACTCTTGTGGTTCTTGGTAGAGATAGTAAATTCCTTGGAAGGTGATGACCTTAGGAATTCGAAGTTGGTATGCCCAAGAAGTGAGTGTTGTGGAGGGGAGCCAGTGTTACCAAAATTCTTGCCTATCTACTTTGAATAAGCATAGATGGATTTTATCCAAGTGGGGATTCAACAAGTATTGTCCTTCAAGCCTAGGTTGTGAAGTGTTTGTGCACCAAAATAAATAAATCTGCTTAATGTGTTTTGTGTGAGTGTTATAAACAAATTTGCATAATTAAAAACCTCACTAAAGCACTTCAAGACATTTCAAAACCTTGAAAAATACATTCCAAAACATTTCAAAACCTTGCCTCGTCATAAAGTCTTTTAAAGACATGGATTTTCAAACATGCATTGAGATTTTGTTGCAATTTTATGGTAGCCCTTGCATTTTAAGATTTGCATTACATTATCCTTTTCCATATTGCATCCTCACAGCTTACCCTTGTGACTTGCATTTAGCCTTTGCATTTCATTTCAAAATCATTATCAACCCCCTTAGCATAACAAGTCCTCATCACAATTGCATTACCTTGTCATACTATCCTTGTAATATTGCCTTTGCATATCATTCTTCATTTTTCATTTAGAACCTTTTAAAAACTTTGCAAAATCCCAAAAATTCAAGTCTTAGAGTTACACCTTGCATTGTTGGAAGAGCATCTTGACTTTGTTTCAACCTTATCCTTTTGTCCTTTTATCATTAAGTCAATACCTAATCTTTGTCATGATAGTTTGAACCATGTCATTTATCCTTTAAGTTTGTCTTTCTGATCCTCAAAAAGTCAAGACCTTATTACAGTTTCCTAAGGTCATACTCTTAGGTTTACATTTGTAAGGTTTTTCAAAGTCCAAAAATCCAAAAACATAGTTGCATATCTTAAAACTTAGTTTGCATCCTTTCATAATTAGAATTCCAAAAACAATAAGCTTTTATATTATAATCTTAACTTGCATACCTTGCATTATCATAGCCCAAGTTGCATTTTCAAAGTCCAAAGTCCAAAACCAAGTTTGCATAACCCAAGTTTGCATACCCTTAATTGCATAATCATTTCAAAATCCAAAAACAAATTACATTTTTGCATATTCTAAGTTGCATTCATTTAAAAAAGCTTTAAAAAAAATCCAAAAAGTGCATTTTGCATATACCTCCCATATCCCTAGTTGCATTTATACATCATGCATATTGTAACAATATCTCAAAGGCAAGGTTCAGATCAACCCATGTATATTTCAAGTTAAGTGACACAAGCATGCTTTGATCCAAGACAAGGTATACCTTTCAAATCACAAGGTTTTTACCGAAACATGATGTACACCTCAAGCGAAGAGACCCAAACATTCCTTGACACAAGACAAATGACATTCTCACAATCAAAAAATCACTCACATCAATCCCACTCACACTTGACCCAAAAATTAGAAGAAAAAATGGCTAAAGAAGTAGAAATATTGAAACAAAAAGCGGAAAACATTGAAAATAATAGAAAGGAGATGTCCAAAGTACTTTGATGTCCAAGATAAATATTTTGTGAAGTTGACATAGATGGTCTCATTACAAAATCAGACATACCAAATCTTATTTCACAAATAAATGAGGCAAAAAGATTACAAGCAACAAACAAAAGTTTCAATCAAATACAAGAGCAATCTTTGATTGATGAAATCCAATTCAAATGAATCCCAAATCAACCTTCATTCAACCAAACATCATTCAACCAAATTCCAAATCAAACCTTCCAACCAGAGCGTGGCATAATTCAATTTGGACCACCACCAAATTATGAACAATTCTTCATTCCAATGCAATCAAGTGTCTCTCAAGCAATCACACAACTCCTTATGCAAATCATGCTAACAAGTCAATAAATACCAAGATCACAAACATTTTTGCCTTTGATTGCATCGCATGTTGATGAATGTCCTCTTATGTCTTCAAGTTCACCACAAAGTTTTTTCAAACAAATAAAAATTCAAACATGCTATCATTTGGACATTAATCAAACATAATCAATGAGCCACCTATTGTGCCACATTCTCAATCAATAATTCTTTCCAACAAGAAAACGCTGATGTGGTACCACCAACAAGATCACTCAATAAATACCAAGGTCACTCAATAAATACCAAGGTCACAAACAATTTTCCCTCCAATTGCATCACATGTTGATGAATGTCCTCTTATGTCTTCAAGTTCAGCAACAAAGTTTTTTTAACATAAACACAGATTCAAACATTCTATCCTTTGGACATCAATCAAACATAATCAATGAGCCACCTATTGTGCCACATTCTCAATCAATAAATTCTTTCCAAAAAGCAAATGTTGCTGTGGTACCACCAACAAGATCACCCAAGCAGTGCAAAACTAACTTTATGAAGACTTTGCTTCAAAAAGTGGTTTGTATAAGTGAAATGATTGAAGAGAAAGAAAATAAAAATAATTTATCCATGTCTAGAAATGGCCCATTTCAAAACAATCACATGGATGACATACCCATTCCCTATCAAGACATGACCTTCAAGAATCATCCATGTCTCCCACCATTCCTTCATCCCCTAAAGATTCACAAAGTCAATTTCTTGCATCTCCATCAAGTGACACATCCAATGATTCAACCTCTCAAGGGATATCCATAGAAGATATCAAAGCTAGTCCCATTCATAATCCAAGTCCTATCCTTGATCCAAAAACACTAAAACCAATGCTATCACACGTTCCCATTCAAGATAATCCCATCCAAAGTCCATCTCCTTCATGCCAAAGCAATGATCCATTCATAAAATTCCCTATGCATATTCCAAGTATTTCCCCATGTCAAGAGGATGATAAAAATCACAAAGAAATGAGTCCTTAAATTAATCAAGATCAAGATCCTCACCATGACCAATCTCATCCAATTGTTGAACACGATCCCATTTCCCTTGAACCTCATGATGATCCCATTTCCCTTGAACCCCATGGTGACCCCATTATGCCTAACTCTCCTATCCAATATGACCCCCTTCCATCTCACAAACCAAGTGTCCTCCAAAGTCCCATTGACCTTCCACTTCTTAAGAAAGATCATGACCTCCCTTCCATTCTTCCTAATGATTCCATCCAAATTCAAGAGAAAAAAACATTTCAAATGGAGTTCCATTATCTCATTCAAAGTCAAGATCAATGTATCCCTTCACCTTCATGTCCACCACAAGATACTATCCTTCCTCCAGATCCCTTCATTTACTTTCCCTAATCCTCCAAATCTCCCACAAGATTCTATCTCGCCAAATGTTACTATTATTGGAGTAGATGAAAACTATCAACCCTACAGCTCCCAAGCATCACCTGCATACAAACACCTGTCACAGAAAGAGAAGCAAAAACTATGGAGGCTAGAAATAACAAATCTGTGATAGAGGAAACATCTCAATTGATTTAATAATAGAATACATAATACAAAGTTATTCAACATCAATAAGAATTGAATAACAAATACAAAGAGATCAAACCTTATAAAAGGTGATCAAAACCCTAAAAAGGGGAGAAATCTAGGTTGCATTATAATAATTAATTATTATATGCCTAAAGTTTAGCTTAAGTGAACTACAGATAATGAGTGACTTTAATAATTAAATCATAATGATTTAATTAATAAGTGAATTAACTTATTACTCTAACACCCCCTTAAGATAAACTTAGGGAGTAGGTAAAACCTAGAAACAACTACTGAAAGAAGGAAATGGGTCCCGACAACATGGCCTGCTCAGGTACCCAAGTATAAAAAATCTCTGTAAAGAGGAGAAAAGGAGAAAACCCAATGGGAAAACCCTTCTCCGAAAAGAGATGAAGAGTAGTGAAGGACTGAAGAAGCCTCCAAACAAGAGAATGTCCCAACAGATAGGAACAAAGGAAGAACATGAATAAAATCACTTAAGCATGAAGCTGCAAACACTGTTGAATAAATAACATCTGGAACCTCCACTGTAATAGAACATGATCAGGTAGAGAAGACTATAAACAAAGTCTGAAGAGTTGATCAATCGAAGATGGAAGGATACCTCCAAAACAAGAATGAAAGAGTGTCCATCTAGTAAATGATCCATCTCACCGAAATGCATAGGTACCCAACCATTGCATCCGCCTAGTACATATGAACAAATACTGAATACATAGATCAATCCATCAAAACAAGGAAGCATTAGAACCAACATAAGATACCCCCATAATGTTTAGTAGGGAGAGGCATGACAAGTACACTGGACTAGACTGCCAAGAATAACTACATGATGAAGAACTAGGAACATAGAAAGTGCAGAAGAAAGTACAAGTACATAAAGAATGGTGTCATGGAAGGATCACTCTCTTGAAACACATCACGAGGCTAATGCTGTGGAAGAAACACTCACTTGAAAAAGGTAGATGGAAAACAGAGAAACATCAAACCCCCCATGACACTTTATAATGTAGTGCAAGTGCAAACATACACAAAAATGTCCAAGATCCCAAGCATGCATCAGATGACACTTTATCCCAGTGCGTTTGTAAAAGAAAAATGCTATAGAAATAGATGTCTACAATGCTCAAGGAGGATAAGAAAGCTGTAGAAACATGAATAATAGCTAACAGGGAGTCACCCCATGCAAGGAAAACAATCCCAGGACCTGAAACAACCAAGATAATCACCAGATTGCAAAAATGCAAAAAGATGAATAAAAAGTACTTGGAGCATATTCTGGGTGTGAGACCCATAAAATAAGATAAAGCACAAAACCATCTTTCCAAGGTCATATAGAAGTAAAAAAATGGAGTCCTGATGAGCAAGATATGGCTCCCGAAGTGCAAAATGGAACCTTAAATTTGACTAGTAAAAGACCCTACAAGATAGAAAATCATAAAATATAACCTCCATATTTGGATGGATCTCGGAAAGAGCTTTCCGAGGATATATGATAGGTAAAAAACTGATACCGTATGCTCAAGCTATCACAAAAAAAATAGGCTGCTCATTATGAAAAAGGGCAAGCTGTATGACGGGTTGGTGGCCCTCAAATTTAACCCAGATCTCAGACCTGTGACTGCTGACATCAGCACCTGCATATGCAGATGTACTTGCACATAACTCAAAGAAGAACTAAAGTTTTTAAAAAAAAAACTTTATTAAAAAAAACATAACTCAAAGTTTAAAAAAAAACTTTTGTGCAAGTTATTTTTTTTAATTTTTTATTTTTGCACGGTGGCGTGACAAACGAGGGTGCAAAAACCAAGATAGTTTTATCTTGAAAAGTGTGTCAGGACTGTTCATGCAAAAAAGAGGGCCCAGATTTCAACTATGTCCAAATTGGACAATCCTTATACGAAAATAGGGTTTTTTGGGCCTTTCGAACGCAACCGTGAGGTCAGTTTGTGCCAAAAGTGCTCCAAAAAATAAATCTCCCCAGATCCACAAATTGAACCACAAAACCTTGTGAAAATATTGATCTGAAGAACAAGGCCGAATCTCTCATGAAGAGAACAAGGGCATGAAGATCTGGAGTTCTGATACCATATTGGAGTTGATGAAAACTATCAACCCTATAGCTCCCAATAATCATGTGTATGCAAACACTTGTCACAGAAAGAGAGAAGCAAAAGCTATGGAGGCTAGAAACATCAGATCTATGAAAGAGGAAACATCCTCAATTGATTCAATAATATAATACATAATACAAAATACAAGATGATTCAAGATGATTTAGAATTGAATAACAAATACAAAGAGATCAAACCTTATAAAAGGTGATCAAAACTCTAAAAAGGAGAGAAACCTAGGTTGCATTATAATAATTAATTATTATATGCCTAAAGTTTAGCTTAAGTGAACTAGAGATAATAAGTGACTTTAATAATCAAATCAGAATAATTTAATTAATAAGTGTGTAACGCCCCGCCAGGCAACCCGAGAGGACAAGACATAAAACATATATAAGATGCAAGTAATAACTTTTTTTTTTAAAACTTGAATAATATTCATCATTACACTTCATATCTCTAAAATAAAAAAAACACTTTTTTACAACCTGAATGTAAGATTTATTCACTTAAGCCCTCATAGGTTCCCTAACGTCGCTACCAAAGCGACATTATCTAAACTATTTACATGCATAAGATATCCATTGAATTATGAGCTTAAAAGATCTACATTAATTTTAATCCACCAAGGTAAATTTACCTAACTTGTTTCTTTCATAAAACATAAGTTAATCATCTAACAACATTATTCCTTTTATCAACTCATGTCATTAATTCATATTTATTTTATAAATATTTATCATTTGTACCACTTTCCTCTAATCAAGCAACCATTAACATTACAATCAAGTTACTATCTTATTTCATTATTTCATAACTATTCATTGTTGATAATTCCAATCATTAATCTATCATTTCTCAACAATTCCCTTTGATTCTTTCATCAAGAGAGAATAAATTATTGTTGTAGTACATCATTATATATAACTATATCTAAGATTATTTCCTTTATATATGGACAACATAAGAGAATAGGAGAAATAACATAAACACTTTCTTTTAATGCTAATAACATGTCCAATATACCACATATTCTTTTCCCTTTCTTTTACCTAGGACTACCCATTCCTTTATACACTGATTTAAGTTCAGATTATATCAATACTGCAAGATTCCTTATAGGAGATTACAATTACATGAATACAAATACATAAGTACATCTCAACATAATAAAATATCCAATAAGAAGTCTTCAAATGTCGATCTAGAAAGGAACATGTGCTAAGATCATCCAAAGGATCACGAACAATACCTCGATATAAATATTAACCACCCAACCACGTGGGACCAATAGGCCCACTCCCCCGAGCTAGGAGATAGAACTAAAGGCCCATGCAAGAGGTAACAACTAGGACATTCCTAAGGTGGTGATAACGTTTTCCCAAATTCACAACACAAAAAGAAAAGACGAGAAGACCACAAGGACTACCAAAGACATGATAAACATTGGTAGAGACTCTAAGCTACAATCTAGGTGAGTGTCATCGCATATCCCTCACCCCTTGGGTTACCCTAGTACTAGCCCCTCTGGGTCCCGACCCCCAAGTAGGCACATGCGGAACCAAACACCTTTCATGAGGACAAGGTTGCTCGATTGTGTCATCACAAAGGCACCTTCTCCCACTCCCATCCCTAGTCTGTATCAGCACTATTGGCATGGGAGAGGCACAAATTAATCTTTATCAGTGTGTATTTCACCCCTTCCCTAGTTAATTTATTTGGGTTATCACTTGATTACATAACTCATCAGTGGGTTACCCTGGTACTAGCCACTTAGGGCCCCAACCCCTCACTAAGAGCCACTCACCTAGTATACTTAGGTTCCCTAACCTACATACAAGAATCATAAAAATATAATAGATCCATTTTTTGGTATACAAGATTTCATATCAATATGATAACAACATTTGATTGAGTTTAGGAAAACATATGTTGTCCCTATTCCACTGGACAACCCTAAACCCTGATATGACTTCAAAATGTTCAAAACACATAAGAAGACATCCAAGTGCTATTAAAAACATATTAAGAGTATAAATAGATCAAATTAAATAAAAATAAATCCTAATAGCCTCTGGTAACCATACAAAACCCTAAGACTTGATAATATTCTTAAACTGATATATTTCAGTCAAGGATTAAATACAAAAAATAGTAATCATAGAAAAATCGCTCAAAACTTCCACAAAACACATAATACAGCCAATCTCTTTGGTGGAGATTTAGGTAAAATGATTATATAATCTAAATTTAATTTTTGTGAAGATCCAACGGTGGGAAAGAAAGTTATGGCTTCTGGTTTAAAACATAAAACCGTAGTTAAGGTTCAAACCCGCCTTCACTAAAACGGTTGTAACTTTCACAAAACATAATAAAAATGATCCAAAAAAATTGGAAATGAAAGAAAAGATGTATTAAGATAGATCTGATATCAAATTTAGATTTTTAAATAATCTTACGATTCTGTAGCATACGAATACTTTTGACAGAAAAATCGGAACCATGAATGGACAGTTTTAATCTCCCAAAATGTCTAAAATAGGGAATTAATAAGACCCTAAAAATGAATTCTGAGAGATACCCATTTGAGATCTATGAATTTTACTTTCATAAAATGAACCAAAAAAAATCCTAGACTCAATTTTATTCTTCACATAATAGATCTCCAAAAATGGGCTGCTAAAAAACCCTAGGAAAACTTATGACAATTCTCCCAAATAAAAACTCAAAGCTTTTAAATAATTATAGGAATGAAAATTACAGATATAACACACCATGATAATATATAAATAGATCCATATTTTATCAGATACATAAAGCAAAAAATAAATTCAATCCATACCTCATGTCCTACGAAGCTTCAACCAAAGGAGGAAGGAGACAAAGGAGGAAGACAAATTCAAACTTGAGATGCATCATTCAAACCCTCCTAAGTTTCTCTCCAAAATATCCATGAAAAGTAAGGCTATCCTCTCCTCAATACTTCAGCCCCAAAATTCCCCTCCTCTCCAAATGAAAAGTAGTGCATATAAATAGATTTCCAAAGGTTGAGAGGGATGGTAACCAACTCCCAACTAACTCTTAACTAAAGGGCATTATTAAATAACTTATTATAAGAGTAAACTCACAACTATATATTACTCAAATATACTATAATAAATTCTTTATATTCATTCGTACAAATATCTACTATTATCTAACATGTTTGCATAAGACAATTACATTAATATCTATCTATATATTATTAATAATTCACAATCGAGAGTATTATACCTCGCATTATTTACTATTTAATTATTAATAATATTATACTTTACATTAATTTCCAAAATATAAACCATAAACAATATCTACAACAATAATGAAAATATAATTACATATATATATATATATATATATATATATATATATATATGCCAAATACCAAACACTATAATCTATATGATTATGAAGTAATAGATCACAACATTAATATTATTACCTATTTATATGTACTATAGGATAGAACACTCAGGTAGAATAAAATCACATGCCTCGAAATAAATCTAATCATCCAAAGAGGCCATAACAATCAACTATGAAACATATGGAGAAAACCACAAGATCAAACAAGGTCAACCGCAGTCAACAGGGAAAGTCAAGCCAAACTCCTGACCAAGCATGGAACTCTGAAACACAACATAGAGAAGATTAACTAAGAATCATCCCACGAAGGACAATTAAATGAAATGAATAAACAAATCACATAACCAAATGAATGAAAGTGACCACAAGGCAATATTTACAACAATGCCCAACCGGGTGAGGTGGATCTAGGTTTTATTTTCACCCAGAAGTTGACTGACAAGGAAGGAACCCCAATATTCCTAAATTGGAATAATGACAAAGGAAGACTCTTGTAGGGGCCTTAGTACTATCCTCACAACAACAACCATCAAGGATTTGAGGGCACACCCAGACCTGTGAATCCAGGTGAAGTCGATGTATGCCCAGTACCTGCAAGCCTGCATCACAAAGAAGAAATACATGTGCATGGATATACATATAAAAGAAGACATTGCAGACAATTGACCAGGATCAATACATCGTGTGGACCTCAGATATGTGAGTAACTACGACTTCGTCCCTAATCATGAAAACACATCATGTATATATATACACACAAAGCATGTAGCATCATCACAATGAAGGTTAGAATTTTGAGCATTGGGTTAGTCTCTAATCAATACTAATAATAAATCAACATAATCATGAGAAATATCCCAAATCATCAAGTGAGATACAAGATTCATCAAAAGTATCCTTAATAGAAGAAAATATAAACAATCACTTATATAATATAACATCCTAACCATATGCATAGAGGTATTGAAGGTCCTTAATACATACACGGAGATAAATACATAAAAATGATACCTTTAGACAATATCATGAACAACTTAAGTTATAAGAAAACATCGAAAGATCTTACTTCATTCAAAAGCATCAAAACTTATATTAGGGTTAGAGGGGTATTACAAAGTGAATTAAATTGTTACTCTAACACCTGTCACTGCTCCTTTTGCATCAAAAGATCCCATTGTTCCCCTTGATCCCCCTCACGATCCTAACACATCTATGCAATTGTTCATGAACCCCATACAAGTGACACAGGTTCCTTCACTGTCATCCAATTTGGTTCACTTAATGATCCTTTTAGTCCTTCCATATAATATACACCTCAAAATAATGGACTCATGTCTTGTAGAAAGTGTCCTACTATTCAAAGAAAACATTATCAAGCCAAAGTGTTAAGCCTTTTATATGAGAGAAAATTCTAATAGATATGGTCTTACTTACAAAGTTAAATCTCAAGGCATTGGTATCCCTTCAAAATTAAAATCCAAATGTATACCTCCCCTTTAAACCCTTCCATTCATCTTAGGTCCATATGTTTCTCCATCCACTAGCTTACAATCCACATACCCTTTCCCAAATGCATGTCTGCAAAGGCGCACATCTTTAAGAACCTTTCGCCCATCCAAAATAAATCCATATAATTCTTAACCATCCATGAATCCTATTCATTTTCCAAGCAATTTGGATACCAAACATAAAGTCCACAAGTAAATCAATCCATGAAGGATCAACATGTCCAATCTAATTGACATGTAAAAAAAAATAAAAATTTGATCCAGAAGGAAAAAAGAAATGTTAGAAAGCCCACAAATTCCCATTAAGAAAAAAAATACAAAATCAATATGGGTTCTTAAATCCCTTATACAAGTAATGTGTTCCAAGGACCCACAAAAGAATGAAAAATCAAAATGCATGTGGATTCCTAAGCAACTTCTTGAAGCACAATCTCCTAAACAAAAATTAAAGTTGGCATCCAAAGTTTCTATCCCTCCATATAAATGTTTACCACCTTCCAAATCCAATTTTGGTCCTTAGTTCCCAAAATATATATCCATTCCTCTGTCAAATCCAAAATCTCCTTTTCCTTCATCACTCTGTCACCCCTAAAGGTGTGTGCCAATGTTGTTGTTGCCCGTATTTCCATCCACTAAAAAACAAGTCTTCCTACATTCCCTCCATTATCCAAAACCTATTTTCCAACCTATACAATCCTTTTTCTAAGACCTTATCTCACTTCATCTAATCACCCCTTTCATCCCTTTGTCATTACCCTACCAACATCTTTGAGCATACTGTCATAGTCATGGTCCATTATTATATGACCTTTAAGAGTACCATATAAAGAGTAAGGCACTTGAATCCTCCATCCATATCATATCATGCATCCATTATTTCTAAAATGTCAAAATGTCGAAATGTTAAAAAAAAAAAAAAAAAAGATTAAAAAAGAGAGCAAATTTTTTTTAAAAAGAAAAAAAAATTAAAAAAGGAAAAAAAATTGCTTTGATGAAAACTTGACAAATATACGTCTTGGTAACACAAAAAATAAATAAAGAGAAATATTTTTGTGTAATAGTGAAAACCTGGCAAACATGCATCATGTGTAATATATGAACTTCTTGCATTTCATTCTTGGGGGCAGGTTTCACTCATGTTATCATCCATTACCCCTCTCATTTCCTCCATCATTCTATGTCCGTCGTATCCCTTATCCTTACCAGCGCCCATATTCTCTTTTTACCTTCTTTGATCTTGACAAGGCTAGGGATCTCCCTAGAAGAATCAAATGCCCTATCTACTTCACATTGACCACATCCATTTTCTTTATAGTACATATCTTATCGTAATATTTAATCTATATCCCTATCCCCTTTTCCCATTTATCAATCTTTCTTATCTGATCTGTATCCTATTATTTTCCTATCAATATCCTGTTGTTGTCCTATCCAAATCCCTCTCTTGGTCTTGGTATAAAATAAGGACATTAAATGCAAAACATATTTTTGAAGAAAAACTTCTCAACATGTCCATTCCTATGCATTACATGCCATTCAGTACACCATTTCATTACCCTATCATTATCATGCCATCACCTCATCTTGTCATGTCCAATCCTTAAGCTTGGAAAAAACATGTTATCCCATTCAGTGGATAGTCCTTGGCACCCAAACAACAACAATGCCATAATAAGTGACCCTTGTCCTTTATCTATCTACTAGTCCACCCATCAATCCATATTGTCCTTTCTTTGCTAGATGCTAGGGGGAATTCAATACATCTTTCTCATATCAATATACAGTCCTAAAAAAATCTCTAAAAATCATATAATTGTTAGAGTAAAAATGTATTTTCACTTATTAATTAAATCATTATTGATTTAATTATTCAATCATTATTGATTTAATTATTCAATCATCTTTTTATCTCTAGTTCACTTAAGCTAAACTTTAAGCATATAATAATTAATTCTTTGTTAATCATTATCATGCAACCTAGGTTTCTCCACCTTCTGGTTTTCGGTATCCTTTATAAGGATTGATTTCTATTTAATTATGATTCTCTCTGAATGAATATTTCATCTTTCAGATCATTCTAATTTTTGTCTCCATTCTTTTCTTTTGTAACAAGTTATTTGCATACAATGGATCTTGGTGATAAAATTCTATGAATTCTAACATGGTATCAGAGCCTTGTTGTTGCATCCCATTCCTAAATTTTTAAAATTTTTTTGGAGCTTTGAGGGTTTCAAGTTTTCATAGTGTTTTTGTGTGGATCTGGGGGTGAGTTTTTTTTGGAGCACTTTGGGCACAAACCGACCTCACGGTTGCGCTCGAATGGCCCAAAACCCCTATTTCCATATAAGGCACATCCAATTTGGACACAGTTGCAATGTGAGGCAATTTTTTTGCTTATAGGCCTATTTTTGGCGCGCATTCCAAAAAATTGAGGTAATTTTATTTATTTTTAATAAAAAAATGCTGTTATTTTCAGATTTAAAAAAATAAAAATAAAAAAATTCTTTAAAAGCGTTATGTGCTTTTTAAAATAATTTTTTTTAAAAACTAAATTTTAAAGCGGCGGGGTTCCACCTGCTCGGCTACTCTGCCAAGGCTGCGGGCCCATGCGCTGCGCTCCCCAAGTGCTCCGTCCACGCGCTACCTGGCCCACGCCGCCCACCCCCTGCGCATCCCCCGATGGGTCCCACCTTGCCTGCGCATGGTCACGTAGGTGATCGACTACTCCGACGGCCAGTCCCTACGCCCAGGTGCTGGGCAGTTTTAAGCCCCAGGGGCTATAATTTTTTTTTGAAGTGCTTATTACCTCTACTTGGTTTTTTGCTTCTAACTGGAGCAAACATAGGCCTTTTTGGACTTCCTTATATCCTCAAAAATCTCTTTCTGAGGCTAAGAATTTGGCAGGGGTTTCATTTTTAGATTTTGCTATTTCACTGACTTTTTTTTCTAGTCAAAGAGAGAACTTCTTTTCAGCGCTTCCAGGCCTCCAGAATGTGTATACAAACTCTATTTTTTGGTCATGAATAGGCTTTGAAAAGCTCTTGAAGAGCTATTCTCAGTTCTAAGACTATTTTTCTAAGAAAATTGATCAGATATTTACCCATTCATTCTAAAGCATTTATTGCATTGTCTCTTCTTCTAGCTTCTCAGTTTGTTCTAGGGTTTGATATCTCTCTCTTTGTGGGGGGGCGGGGTGTTTTTTATTGTTTTCTATCATTTATCTCAGAAAAAATAGAAGACTCAATAAACACAAATCACAAATCCTTCTGCATCTTCTGTCTAGTTCTAAAAGATAACTAATAATAAAAAATCAAGGCAGTGCAACAATGATAGATTCAACATCAGTTGAGCTTCTTAGTCCACATAATTTCCATTTAAGGAAATCCCGTATGACTCGGCTTCTCAGGTCACAAGGGTTATGGTCCTATTTGGACACTATTCAACCAGTATTGACTTCCAGTATTGAATCATCCTTGTGAGATCATGCAACGCATGAAATAGATGGATGAGGCCACGAGTGTGCTTTCTCTGCATGTTTCAGATAGTTTTTTCTTCCATTTTGATGGTTGTGATACCCATATTGATATATGGGAGAAATTTCTGACTCTCTTTGGCACAGTCAATGAGTTCATGACACTTCAGATTAAGGCCAAATTGATAGCTTTGGGTCCTGTGACTTTTTCTTCTATTCTGGATTTCTTGATGAAATTCAAATCTACCAGATCTATCTTGCAGGGTTGTGGAAAGAATAAGACAGATACAAAGTATATTTAACTGATTATTTCTAAGCTTTGTGGTCCCTTTTAAAAATTCTCTTCTACCTTCCATTCTACCATGGATTCTTTGGGTCCACAATTCAAAATGCCTACATTTGATGTGTTTTGTGATTGTTTGAATCATGAGAAGGCAACAATATCTTAGCTTGATTCTCTCATAGGATCAAAGAAACATGCATTGGTAGCTCACCCATCTTCAGGGAAGCAGAAGCAGAAACAAAAGTCACCAACCACAAAGTCTAGGAAGGATTGAAGTTCTTAGCACTCCTTTGGCCCACCTTCTCCTAAGGGGGAAAAATCAAATACTTAGGCATTCATCACTACTTTCTTTTGATGAGCTAATACGTTTCTTTGAATAAATGTGTTAGGATTAGGTAATACTGAGAGGGAGGGTGAATCAGTATTACAACACTTAATTAAAATTTTCAACCAATTGAACATTAACCATATGCATGCACAAATGAAAAGAACATAAGAAAATGACACAGTACTCATAATACCATAATTTGTTGTCGAGGAAACCCTGGCCAAGGGAAAACCCCGGTGTGGATGGTACCCAAAAGCATGCACTAAAGTAAAGTGTCCCTGTTAAGAGACCTATCCATGTTAGAAACTGAATATTACATAGTACATTTCCTTGTTAAAGGAATAACAACCCCGTTAAAGGTATACAAAACCCTGTTAGGGGCCAACTGAGCATACAACTCTTACAATGTAATTCTATTACAAAATGTTCTCAGTAATGAATAAAACAAGCATCTCTAATGCTTAGATAGTTCCTGTTCATAGCTCATCAATGATCTCTGTCATCCTCTACTCTACCATTCCTATCTTCTAAAAAATATATCATCCATCCATCCATCCATCATACTTCGCTCAACAAAAAGATCTTACATATATACATTTCTTCTTTACCAAGTCGGCTCTCAATACAAAATACATTTAATAAAACAAATATCAAATTCATAGTCGATGCTCTTACATAATCAAATTATAGGTTATCAAAAATCATAATCCAACTCCGATTTCCAGAAGTCCATGTTATACTCTCCGAATCATCGCTTCTGTCCAGCTGCTCTGTATCACTGTTCTGCTGCTGTCAGTCTGTCTTCGAATCTCTCCAAATTTCTGTAAACATTACCAAAATAAAATCGATCTTAGGTGGAGGTCACATATACCCCATAATATCTTCCTCTAAGCTCTCTTTCCTTAAATCATAGATCTTAATCTTTGATACCCAAAATACCTCTGTATCTCTGCTTCTGTACTTAGTCAATTTCAGAGTCACCAAAACTTAACTTTATAGGAATCAATCTGTAACCTAGATGTGCTGCCATAATGACAACCAAAAGTGAATCATAACACACAAAATTGATTACTTTCCATCAATCTCCCCCTTTGGCATTGATGGAAACACTTAACAAAAAAAATGACTAAGCGTTCCAACAAAACAAAACTGTCTCTCCTTCTTTCTCTATTTTTTTTTCTCTTATCTCTTCTCCTATTCATTTTTATATTCTCTCTTCTCCCATTAATTTTTTTCTTCTCTTCTCCCCCTTTGAAAACAATGATAAAGGTGCATACACAGTAATAAATTTATTGGGACTTTCTTACCAATTTCATAATATCTTGAAAGGAATCTTTTAAGATCTTCACTTTTGTACTCCATGACTTAAGCAATAGTTGACTAACATGAATTAGTCCATTCAATAAAAATGATTCTGTCTCTGCATCTTTCAACTCTATAGGTATAGATTTAGTCAATGAATTTGCAGTCTTCTCCATGTCTGATAAGTGTGCTTCAATTATAGATAGCTTAGGAGTGATTAAACTCTTCAACAAATTGAATCTGGTTAGTACTCTCCCTTTCTCAATATCCAATACATCTAGTTTTTCCAAAATTATTGTCACTTATTTTTCCAATTCCATTATAGTTTGTGAAGAGGTCTCACAACTGTCCATCATACTGTTCAAGGTTTCCCTATCCTTGGCAATAATGTCTTCAATGTTCTGAACATGCCTGATAGGATTCATGCAGTAACTAAATAGTTTCCTTCCATGTGCAATGCAACTCTTAGAATTTGCAGTAGTAGTTTTCAAAATGCTCAAGTCCCATGAGATAGACATGCAAAATTCGGATAGCTTCTTCTCCAAGTAGTTCTTTTCTGCCTTCTCTTCTGCAATCTTTATCAAGTTCTCATAGTAACCATCAAATTCATCAAGTGTTATCTTCAGGTTTTTAATATCATCTCTGTACTAGAAAACAATAGGTATTGGAAGCAATTTGTTGACAGTATCAATTGCTCTGGTTATTACCTTAACCTTTTTGTCACCTTTTTTCTCCAATCTCTCCTTGGCTTTAGTAAGTGCAGTAAAAGACAATTCTACTAGCTCATCCTCATCCATGCAATCAACATCAACATCTGTTGGATTATCTTTCCTTGTCGACAATGAGATAGAAGATGTGTTTACCTCATTTTTGGTTTCATCTTTTTCATCATGTTATTTCTGTCCTTCATCCTGTACTGCTTCTCTCTGTTCTTCCTTTTTGCATTATTCATCCTTTTGTTCTTCATCCTCAGTCATAGCATTGTCAAAGTTTCCTTCAAAAGGGTCCTTCTCATCATTAGAGGTGTCAAGTGACAAGTACACAAAAAACATAGAAATATGGTTGTGTATCAACTTCACTCTTCTCAGCACTTGCCTCAGCTAGTTTCAAACTCTCTCCCATTCCTAAGGGTATATGCAAAGTAGTTTTAGGAAGTGAGTCTTCTCAGGAGTAGTGTTCATTAATATTTTCTCCAGTGCTTTCTAAGCCTCCTTAGTGATTTTATCATATTTTCTTGCCATAATTTTTAGTAGTCTAATCTTAGTTCTCAATAAAGGTTTCAATTCTTTGAATATTCTGTCCCTTTCTTGTAGAGATATCACAGGTAGCATATTATCAATTTCACGATTTCTGATGGTTTCATCCTCAATCTGTGCTAGCTTTTTCCTAGTCTCCAATCTCCCATATAATTCTTTAGGCACACTACCCTCAATTTCCAATAGAGTCTTCTTGAAAACAAGTAAATGATTAACTACAACATCTTCAATCTTGAGTTTATCAGTCTCCTCATACCAGTCATAGTATTTATTTATAGAAAATAGCTTCCCTTGCTTAATAGCTCTCTTCTCAATCATCTTCAAGTCAGATTTCCATATGTGTTTCTCACTTTCAGTTTTCTTCTCTTCTCTCTTAGTGCTTGGTTCCTTAGGTGGTGTCTGTCTGCTAGATCTAGTGCTTACTCTAGGAGTAATCTTTTCAGCTTGTAATGTTTGTTGTGGTGGAGAGGTGTCTACATTAATGACTGTAGTAGGTGAAACATCTATCTTCACTACTTTAGGATGTGGAAGGGATGAAGTACTAGCACTTTCCAATCCAGAAGATCATTCTGCCATTTTCCTTTTTACTTCCTTCAACTCTTCCTCTGTCAGTCCTATCTTAACACCACATTCATGCATAATGTTGTCAATTTTCCTTTTCCTCAGTCCTCTGGTCTGTTCTTCTCTTACCTTAGCACATTTCTCCTCACAGGTTCCCCATCTTTCTTCAGATGTATCAATCTCAGATGCAAGAACATGTTCAACTTTCATAGTCAGTACTTATGAAATTACCTCATATCCCATAGGATAACACCATTTCTTCCTTGGTGTGACTGCCTCAAAGCATACACATTCAGTTTCAACCATGAAACAGACTGTATCCTTGTACTTATCAACTATGTCTTCAGGTATCCTGTATCTACATTTCATCTGCCTTTGAAGAATTTTGATCATGCCAAATAACTCACCATCAACCCATGTCCTATTCTGTCTTCTGTAGCTTTGTGAAATCTTAATACCAGTAGGTGTCCCTGTTCTCCAAATACTAGGGTGCATTCCTGGGAATCTGTGTTCAATGTGTATGAACATATGTACCAATAGTGAGCCAAATCTGAAGGTCTTCAATCTATCTTTCTTTATCAGTTTTACATTCTCTAGAAATTGTTGTGCTAACACTTCACATAGGTTATACTTGACATTTTCTTTCACCAAGCTATATTCCATCATGATAAATCCTACTGATACTGAATTAGGTCTACTACTATTGTAGAATTTGTATCCAAGTATCATAGAAATTAGTCTCACATCCTATTGAAAGATGTCATTCACAGTCATTGCTCGCCTATCCCATTTTGAGTGAATTAGGGTTTTGACTTGCTTCTTCACATGTTTTTCTACAACAGGAATGATTCCAGTATTGTCTAATCTAGTAATCTCATGAATTAAATCACTACAAATCTTCATAGGGTGCTTTCCTATCCAAATGAATTGGTCATGTACTCAGCTCAACAATATCTTAAACCATTCTTCTTTGTCGAATTCATACAAATCCAAAATTTTCATAATGCTCAAGTGATCAATATGTTTGTATTCATCTCTCATAATGCCTTTGTCAGTCACATATTCCATTTCAGTAGAGATTTCATCAATACCTAGTATATCATACTTGCAATGAATGTAATCCATAATATCTTCTACATGTAGAACTCCGTAGGGTGTCTGATAAAATGCTCATTCGGGGTCTTCTTCAAAAGACTTGAATGAATGTTTCTTGAACTTATACCTAGGTCGATCTACAACATCATAAATAACAAGTGCATCCATAACTAGATGATGTAAATATGTCTTTCACACTGAATTCCAAGTTTTTGCTTCAATTGATCACACAAGACAAATATAGGATAGACTGAATCTCTCTGTTCTTTGATCTCCTTAGGTCTGGTACAGGAGCACCCTGAATGAACCCAATGTTCTTATGGAACCTAGGGGTTCCATTTAAGGTCCTAAGTGTGTGCTATAATTGTATCACACTTCTATGAATCCTTACATTCAAGAACACTCAAGAATGAGGTCTCAAAAATTGATCCATAGCTCCCTAGGCATGGAGTGCAAGGGTTTTTAGAATGCTCTCAGCTAGAGCTATTAA